>PVIY010051621.1:0-15586 GCA_004026745.1 Myrmecophaga tridactyla | reverse complement strand
ACATTTGCATCGATTTAGAGAAAGAAATAAAAAGACATCAGAAAAAGAAATAAAACAGTATTAGAGAAAAAAAGATTATACATACCATACCCCTTACCCCTTGCTTTCAATTATCCCTAGCATTTCAAACTAAATTTATTTTTTCATTTGTTCCCCCTATTATTTATTTTTATTCCATATGTTCTACTCTTTTGTTGATATAGTAGCTGAAAAGAGCATCAGACACAAGGTTTCCACATTCGTAGAGTCTCATTGTGAAAGCTATATCATTGTTCAGTCATCATCAAGAAACATGGCTACTGGAACACAGCTCTACATTATCAGGCAGTTCCCTCCAGCCTCTCTGCTACATCTTGAGCAACAAGGTGATATCTACAGGTACTTCTTCTTGATGCCTTAATTTGGACATTTTTCATGGCCTTAGAATTGTAACTTGTAACTTAATAAATCCCCGTGGTTAAAAGCCAGACCATTTTCGGGTATACCGCATTTTGGCAGCTTTAACAAACCTAAACACCCTGTAAAGATGTGAGGCTCAGAAGAACAGCTGAACAGTATAAGAATGGTTACTTCACTCTAAGTAGTCGGCTTCTTGCGTTAGAAACTCACACCCATTTCATCCAGCTTATGAGTCTGTGTGTTCATACTGCAGAGCCTTTTGTATAGAGAAAAGTTCTGTGTATGAATGAATATTATACACCACATCCAAATTCTTAACCATTTGGCTTCTTAAAGGAACATAATTTCCAGTAGTTTCTTAGGCATGTTAGATTCCAGCCAAAATTAAGTCATGTCATATACCTCAAGAGAGAGGCCCACAAGGACAGCTTGCCAGACACTTTCCACTAATAGTGACAATTATTACTTAAATAAGACAACCTTCATATACACTGGTTGGCATTCCATTTTACAAACTATGCAAATATTCTAAGTATCAGGTCACATTAAGATTTTTATCCTTTCTTGGGGGATGCCTGGGCCAGGCATCTAACTCTGTTCTCTTGCACGGCATGGCAGGCAAAAAGCATTCCATTTTAAGACTTTTAAGTAAAAATCTATGAAGTTCAGGATTCATCATGTTGCACTTAACAAGCTTCTGTTTTAAAGATAAAGTGTAAGGTCTGTTTTCTGTTCAAACACCTGTATTTTATGTCTCAGAACAGAATCTTGCATTTAAACTTAAGAGAAGAATGCTTTCTATAACAGTTTTAGTCACTGACAGTTTTTCTGCTAGAGTCCACAAACACACCAAGAAACGACTATGTGAGTAAGAAGGTATGAGAGCAGAAACAGGGTCTTGCACAATTTTTAAGATAGCGTGAAAGATGAACTGTTTGGCAGTACATGTACTCAAAGCTGAATAACAACTCACAGAGAGAACAAGGTCGGCCATATGTGATTGCCAAAACCCGTGTTCCGGGAGGGTAGGGACTGGGTCCTATCACTCCATCCTACTTAGCACGTTAAGTAGGCACTCAATAAAATGTGTTTAAATATGCATGAAAAGCATTAATTCTATGACACTTTTCACAGGATAATAAATGCCACCTACTTCACTGAGTCATAGTGAAGAGTTGATGAGATAATAAATTATGCTCAATAACAGCATTATTTTTAATCCTCATTTGAGGGAAGACCAAGATTACAGAATTTTTTCAACTACGTGGCATTGAACTTGGGCCTAGCTTCAAAATTCATACTCTCTCTAATTCTCATTAGCTAAGAAATCTTACTTAATATTAAAAATAATTTTTGTATAATAATTTTAAAATCTTACCTTTCCAAATTGTTTAAAGTCCATGGGGAAACAGCCAATTGTCTATTTTTCCTGGCTAAGGGCTATAATCCTAAAATGGTCATTGTCCATGTGTTAGGGGATAGAAGAAGTGGCACAAGTCCTCATGTCACCAGGGAGCTACGTCACCACAATGAGTAGAAAATATTTCACCTTAAACCACTGGAACAAGCAATACTTAAGAATTACTCTTCCTCCTTTAAATTTTAGACAAAAGAATCTAGTTGTTTTAAAACCATCATAACTACCTAAATAACTGCATCTTAGGGCATACAGGTAATTTAATTAACGGGTACTTTCATTACCATCTGAAAATAAGTAGAAGTCTGTTGGTCTAGAATGTTGTTTTACATATCTTAAAAAACTTAAAAAAAAAAAAATCCATAGAATCCCAAATCTGAATTTAAAACTGTTTTGTAATTTTTCACTCTTGAGTAGTTAGGAGCAGATTGATAATAATAAACTGATAAAAATTGAAAAATTGATAAAAGATTGCTAAGAGTAGACTGATGTCTACAGTTAAATGTTGACTGCAGAAGTTACATCCAACAAGCCTATCTGGTTAGCAATAGAGTTCAACATCATTAATTTCACCCTTAAAATTTACAATTTAAACCCTGATGTTGTTATAAAACCTGTTAAATCTTATCAATTCAAAGTTCATACATTAAATGCAGCTAAGAGACACATGGAGTAGTAGGTAATAAATTCGAAAAATGTTCCTATCAATAGACATTTACTATTTTCTTCAAAAGGGTAAAGGTAGTGAAAGAATAGAAAGTTTTCAGATAAATGTTTCCCTTCCAAAACCCAGTTCTGGCATACAGATGGCTAGAAGACAAATACAAATTTAATAGAGAAGTTTAAAAGGCTTCCTTTTCAATTTTTTCTGTCAAATTTAAATAGAGAATTTAAAGTAAACTCTGAAAATGAGTTTAAAGAAAGACCAATAGTTAAAAAGACCAATAGCTCACAATGTACAGATAATTTTCTCACCATGTAATTCTAATATTTAGACACTTAGTCCAAAACCAAATTAAAGCACTATACAGTAAATGAAATAAAGAGAAAGGGAAGTCTATTACTGCAGTCTTCTGAGAGCACTAAAACAGGAACACTTCTCATCACAGAAACAGAGAAAATCGAAACCTCTCACAATTAACATATTATTTTCACATACAGACTAACGTTGTAGGAACTTTTCAGAACCTAAAATTAAAAAAAAAAAATTTGGTAGTCATAACAAAAATGTAATTATGTTGTTTTAGGCTAATTAACTTTCAAAACAAAAAAACTCCTAAGCTTTTCAGTTAAAATGGTCTCCAGATTTGTGATGTCCTTCCTTCCTGGGTTACACTCAAGAGTTCCACTGCATTCCTAGGGTTAAATCCATCTCAATAACAAAAGAGTCTCCTAAGAACACTTCCATCCACTACCCAAAATAGCAAAAACACCACAAACTACGCCTACCATTCAAAATCAAAGAAACAACTCTTCACAGAAGCATGTTCTAATAAGCCACAGCAAACTACCTTTAAACTAAGAAAGAAAAAAAATCAATTGTTTCCAGTTTAATATAACTACTCCGGTGACTACTGAATTCTTAAAGATGTAACAACACTTCAGGTTTGGGGAAAAGCTCAAACAACTTACAAGATTCGTGGAGAAATGGGAACAAGTCCTAGTTTTGCACAGGTCTAATCAAGCACAGTCTTGGGAGTGTACTCAATAATTTACTACAGACTGATAGCTTCCGGGCAGAATCTTCTCCATGGGTCTGCCCATAACCGCGTGCCCTCAGACCCAAATCCCACCGTGCTCAGGTGCCCGGACCTTTAGCCAACCATTACTTGGCACTCACCTTAGCTGTTCCTCCGGTAACCCATTTAGTCTCAGACTATCAGGACGATCTCGCCTTCTCCTGTAGAGACCTGAATGTGAAAGCTCTTTAAGCTGTAATGCAGTCATACTTCTCTCTACACATCAATTACTGACACCTTCGGGCATTTATGCTGAGCAGCGTGGCTGCCAGGGCTCAGAAAGACAGCAGTTCCTGGCGGCATGCAGGCAGGCAGGACCTCAGCACACCTGACCTAGAGTTAGAAACCTCCCGGCAGGCCGGGGAAGCCAGCTTCCTGTTTCTGGGCCGGTACACACCCTCCTCGGCAAGGCATGACTTGCCTTATCTCCCCGGGCCCTGCACCTTGGAGGCAAGGGGGAATCAGTGATCCAGATGGTGGATTGCTCACATATCCACTAAGAAGCAAAATTTAACTGTTACCAATAATCATACCAATTCTTTTCAACCTTTCCAACATCTTTCTGAATTTACATTGAGCTAAAAAGCTCCAGTAATGTAATGCCTAAAGAAGGGTCCCGTCCTGTTGTATCTGCCAGGAAATCCATTAAACACTTCACAAGCAGCTGTCAGTTTAAAGAAGTGCCTGGTCATCAGGAGCTCTTTGGGACATTTTCCTAAAACAAACAAAAAGGCAGGATTCTAAAGGGAAGTAGTCCAATTCCTCCCACTCATCCCTCTACTCTAAATCCTTTTCAGAAAGGAAGGAAGTGTCTTTAATTTCTCCCCCATTAAATGTTACTCAAAAATTCATAACAGAAAGGAAGGTGGTTTCTTCAATCAACCTCCATTCAATGATTTTATGAATAAGTAACTACTCATTCTGAATAATCCCCTCTCATATAAAGTACCACCTATGTTTGCTTAATCAACATTTTCTGCCTAAAGGTGTGTGGGTTCCTTTGCAATATAAATAGTTATCTGTGTATATGATTTTACATGAGGACAAAATTAAGGATGAGGTTTGGTTTTGGGAGTGTGTGTGTTTTGATGTGTGTGTGTGTTGGGTGGAGGTGGGGGTGTTATTGATAATGGGGGACAGAAGCAATCCTTTATCATCCAGCTCCAAATGATACTAGTATAACAGCATGCTTCATTCCATCCTCCAACCTGATTCCTACCAGTGTATCATAAACACAGGCTAGATCCTGGGCAACTTTCTTAGAACATCATGATTCCAGTAACTTCTCTTCGGGCTTTCCCTTGTAGAATCCCCGTTAAAGAAAGAACACAGAGAAATGGGTCTGGTATTTTTTCTTTAAACCAAGGGCTAGAGAGCTGGTATGTGCCCCTCTCTAAGAGTATCTACATTATAAGTACAAAAATTAAGGCACCCCAAAGGCAAAGGAAGCCTACAGCTTACTCCTTGACTTGGGACATACAGGTGCCAGCTTCCTGGACCATGCATCACCACCCCCCCCCCAAAAAAAATAGGCTTCTGTATCTTTTCCAATGACTCTTTATAGCTGCTATTAAAATCTAATGGGCATTATTAAAGAGGCACATAATTTTCCTAATTTTGCAACTACATTAGGTTTAATTAGTGATGAAAAGTAAAAAATTCAAGTGGCAGTCCTACCTCTCACCTTCTGGAACGATATCCTAAAAAACTGGTAATACTGGTTGCGTCTGTGTACTTGGGGAATGGTAGCAAAAGAAAGCATTTTCATTACTATCACTTCATACCTTCTGAACTTTGAATGTATTGAATAAATAGAAACAATTTAGAAGAAGCAATGTATGTATGTCTTTTTCTACAAAATCCAAGGATCCTACTGAGACCTAAAATAGAGAAAGTTTTAATGGTTACATAATAGAAATATATAGAATTAGGATACCTAAAGTGACTAATTCTCTCATTTTTTATGAAGTAGGTGAAAAAGAAAAGAGAAACAATCACCAATCTTCTTTACTTTTTCATTCTAGGTATCAAAAAAATATAGATGCCTGATGAATAAAATACGAATCAACTTTATTCACTGCAAACACAGAAACACCAACATTGATGTGAACATTTCCATAGGAAAAAATGTAAACATGATAGGTTAACTTTTTAAAAGAAGTATTGAAAAGTAAAAAAAAAAAAAAAAAAAAAAAAAAAAAAAAAAAAAAGTAAATGCAGAAAACGGGCCACAATGCCTCACTGGTAGAATTCTCGCCTGCCATGCCCGAGACCTGGGTTCGATTTCTGGCGCCTGTCCATGCAATAAATAAATAAATAAATAAATTCAGAATGCTATGACAAGGAAAAAAAGCTTGGTGAGCACTAACGGTTAACAAGACAGGAAACAGCTAACTGTGTAGGACGAATCCTGCATCTGATGAGTCTAAGGTTAAAAGGATGTTAAAAAAAAAAATACACAATTAGCTAAGCTATGTAACAAACAAACTTGAAATAATTCTTGCCCTCTGACTTTTTAAATGGCTGGACTGATAAATAGAATTTCATTAAGACTAACATTTTAATAAAACAGGCACAATTGAGTAAAATTAAATTCTAGGCCTTTGGGAAAGCTCTTTGAACTACTGTCTTTTCAGTAAAACACAGACTTCCAGAAAAGAGGGTTCTCCTGTCTTCTCCCCATTAGCCCTTCAGATGTGCTCTGAGACATCACTAGTCTGTAAGCAGAACTAGGGAAAGTACACGCGTGAGCATAGGTATGCTCACAATTTCTGAAAGCGAAATTCACAAATGTCCCCCAAACACTACAGACTCACTCATGCTGCAGCCAGATTATCAAGTCCTCTCCACATAAAGAAGTGTTCCTGTGTATCAGCGCCAAAGAGGGACCACGCCCCCAGCCAAGGGCAAATGAGGGGGAAAACAGAGGTCTTACCTTCATCCCCTTTTTCTTCTAAACATACTTTCCCACTGACACAGGTTGTCATGTGGGCCTGAATTCTCAGATCAGGCCAATCTAAAATGAGATTTAAATTTCAAACAACTGTCTTACCATACTTTTGACAGCACAGAGGGTGGCCTGTATAAGTACGTTTTCCCAAGGTTTCTACATAGGGGAATTTTTTTTCATTTTAGCACTCTAAAAAATCTTTGAAGGTCAGTTCAGCCTCCCCTGCTATGTAGGAACTCTAGATCCCCATTCCCCACAAGCCTCCACCCCTGTGCAATATCCTGGGTCTGGGATTCTGCTTCTGCAGAGCACTCTCAGTGACGGTGTGGTGGACGTCACTGCTTACCCCAGGTCAGACACGTTCTTGGTTTCGGTCAATATTGTAGGGGAATGGACCCATTTAAACAAGATCTTTCAAGAAGTTACTTCAGTTAAGGTGTGGCCCAAATGAATCAGACTGGGCTTTCATCTGGATTACTGGAGCACTTTATGAACAGAGAGAAGCCACAAGGAACAGCCCGAGGCTAGAAGGCAACAGATTCCAGAAAAAAAGAAGACGCTGCCATTTGTATTGTCACCTGACAGAAAAGCCAAGGAACCCCAAAGAATGCCAGCCAACCAGAAGATAACCTCTGAATCTGTGCAGTAAATTGCTGCTGTTAAGCCAACCCCCTGTACGGTATTTTTTTTAGCAGTTAGGAAATTAAAACAGATGGGAAGATGACAAACTCACAAAACTTCATTGTTTTTCCCCCCATATGCCCTATGTTCACAAAAATTGTCACGGCTAGCGTCTTGCACTCCACTTCCACAATTGTGCAGCTGATCTGAGAACCTAATTACAACTTTCCATTAACATCTGTCCATCTCTCCAACCTGCTGGGTTCTCTCTGAACCTGTAAGGTCAACTTTCAACATAAGAAGGTCTCTGTTCCCACTCAACATCATCAGCGCATCTGATAATAATTCCTTCTATAGGCTTAAGGTCTTGATTAAAATGGCCAAATACAAAGTTCTATGGTGCATCATAAAAGGTCTCTCTACCCTAACATTTAACCATTTGGGGGCCTTTGTGTATCTAACCAAAATTCATGACTCTCTCCCAGGAAATATATGTGAGCACTAAATTTTACAACAATTTCAGAGGATGACTCCTTCAAAGGTCCACAGATAGACTCTATCTTTAGAAACACTGCATTAAATAGCAGCAGACTCTCAATTCACAAAGACTCCACCTTCTCTGAAAACCTCCAATACCACAGTGTAGGACTTTCATGTTTCAATTGTTAATTTAATAAATATTTATTCTGTCCTGCCCGGACTGGATAATATTTCAGAGTTTCTCTTGTCTCCCTAACTGATCTGTCACCAGTCTTACCCTCTTCTGATCTATCCTGCAAATTTCAAATAATCTTTTAAAATGTAAATCGATCAGTTATTGATCCTGCTTAAATGCTTCAATGGCTCCCACTTGTCTTTATGACGCGGTCCAAACAAGGCAAACAAGCTGACCTCTCCTTTACCTCTCCCGACTCTTCCAACCCCACCACACTGAACCCCACGCAGTTCCTGCAGGAGCCGATGCGTCCTCTCACCCCCTGGCCTTTGCATGTGCAGTTTTATAAATCTGGAGGAAGGATCCAGTAGGACTGGCTCCTGGCGGTCCCATGAGGACTCAGTCCAAGGACCACCTCTTCCAGTACAGCCTCCCAGACCCTGCATGCCACAATCCCCTTCCTCTCTGCTCCCAGAGCGCGGAGCTCACTGGGCTCAATACTGATCATCTAATTACAAGGACTCATGGCAGGTTGTTTCTTTACCTGCTTCTTCCCTTAGGACAACAGCTCCCTGAAGAAAACAATCTATCTAATTTATCACTGCATCTACAGGGCCAGGCATATGGTAGGAATGCCTGTTTGCCAAATAAAAAGTTCTTTGGTATTAGTTGTTCAACCAATGGATTTTGAGAGACAAAATCATTTTATAATGCTATCTTTGAGATTAAATCTCCACAGTTTTGAAACTTTTTTTTTTCCATTTAATATTCCACATTACCTACGTGAGATTTTAAGGGATACAACCATTTCATAGTCTTAGAAAACACAGAGGTTTTCACTTTTGGCAAGTTGAAAGTATCTTCCAAAAGGAAAAACACTTTCCATCTGGGACAAGAATAGGATGTTGGCCTACACCTCTGCCTAAAATTGCCATAGTCCAGTTTTCAGTATCCTGTTCCAAGTAATCTCTTCAGGTATAGGTGGGTAAACAAACCTAACTAAACACTGAGCCCCTGGCATTGATCATTAGTGTTACTGAATCATCAGTGCCTTCTCCTTCACAGAGTTGTTAAGATGGCTTTAGGCTGGAGTTACAGTTATAGTTATAGTGGAGTTATAGTTAACTGGACATGATGATCAGCCTTTACACTAAGTACTAAAGGCTGCAAACTGGTTTAGCAGCTGTACATTTCCAGGCCATTAATTTCAATCTGTAACATGTAGTAGTAACAGAAGAGTCTTATGTTTTACTACTAACTTTGAACTTAATGGAAATGAACGCTTTTTAAGTTTAATTTTTATCCCAGGAATAATGATTAACAGGGGAGAAACAAACATCACCTAATAAAGCAAGAACGCCCTTCCTTCACTATTCCCAACATATTCATTTCCCTAAACAGTTATTTGCCAGCCATGTGATTTTCCTAAACAAAATGTGGGCTATCAGTATGAACGAAGGACCCACTGTTGCAGATCTGCCGCAGAGACGTTCAAACAATATACCACTGAAAGGTTAAAGCTTGAATTAACCAGAAACAAGAGTATGAAAAGGCAGAACCGACTATCCTGAAAAACAGCCCCGAGTGAGAAAAAAATACGGCCCCATTCACAAGTGGATGATATTGCAACTGTCTAGAACTCCTCTGAATTATTCCTTCTGTCAGCTTTTCTAAAACTCTGACACATCCAAGCAGGACCGGTTGAGCTGCCATCAAAAGCTCATGTGGGGCAGGCCATGGTGGCTCAGCAGGCAGAGTTCTCGCCTGCCATGCCAGAGACCTGGGTTCAATTCCCAGTGACTGCCCATGCAAAAAAGCAAAAGAAACAAACACAAAAAAGCAAAAGAAACAAACAAACAAAAAGGTCATGTGAACTTATCTTGTCCTTACGAGAGTAAGAAACACAAAGGTCTCTCTCATAACCAGCAACATGGGATAATCTACAATATTCTGGTAGACAATGAACGTTCTCAAAAGCCATTCACACGTTACAAAGAAATTATACAAATGGCCAATAAGCACATGAAAGATGCTCAACATCATTATTCATTAGAAAAACACAAATCAAAACCATGAGATACCACTTCAAATCCACTAGGATGGTTTTTTTTTTTAAAGTAAAATAATTATTGAAGAAATTGGAAGCTTCATTTTTATTGCTGATGGAATGTAAAACAGGGCAGCCACTGTGGAAAAAAACTACTTTGGTGGCTCTTCCAACATTAAATACAGAATTATCACCGAACCCAACAATTCCACACTTAGGTATGAACATAAAGAATTCAAAGCGTGGACTCAAAGGATTCTTGGTAAACCAATATTCATAGACCACTGCTCAAATCAGCCAAGAAGCAGAAATAACCCAAGCGTCCATCAACAGGGATGAACGAATAAACAATATGTGATATATACACAAAATGGAGTATTATCCAGCCAAAAGAAACGTATGAAGTTCTGATACGTTATAACACAGATGAACCTTGAAAATATTATGTTGGGTGAAATAAGCCAGCTGCAGAAAGACAAAATATTGTATGAAATACCTAGGATAAACCACTTATATGAAACACCAAGAATAACCAAATTCATAGAGACAGAAAGGAGAACTGAAGTTAACAGGAGCTAAGGGAAAGGGAAATGAAGAGTTACTGCTTAATGGGAAGAGAATTTTTATTTGAAATAATTACCTGGGTAACTGATGGTGTTAATGGCAGCACATTATAAATACACTCAGTGCCACTGAATGATACACTTTAATTAAAAATATTTAAATGGTAAATTTACATTTTATATATGTTTACACGATAAAAATAAATGAACAAAAAACGCCATGATAGGTTGCAAGAGAGATCATGGAAGAAAGGAAAAAAAATGTTTTCCCTGCTTTTGAAGAAGGGATTCTGCAAGTTCATTTTATACTAGCTCCTAGAAAAGCAGATACCAATTCTGAGTAGTAGGATCTGAGGAGATTAAAAATTACCTTTTAGTTTGGATTATTTATTTATATTTTTCAATTTTTCTTCAATGGACTAGTTCTGTAACAAGGAAACAGAAGTGTAAAAACGCTTAAAATAAATGAAGATAATAAAAATTAAATGAGGATGTATTGTTTCATCTCCCAAAGAACATGCAATCTACAAAACAATGTATATCATCAAATATGGTACATACCCTACTGAGGGTTGGATTTGACCTGGGACTAGAAGAATGGGAAGGATTTGGTAGAGTGAGAAGAGAAGGCAAATGGAGAGCACTCCAGATGAAGGAAACCTTGGTGTGAAGTTGTAAAACAGGTGATCAAACAACATGGCATGCTTAGAGATGATGAGATTGGCAGAGTAGTGGACCTCCCAAATCAGGACCACAGGTTTTGATTTGACATAGGAATAAAACAAAAACAAATTCCCGAAGTCATGTGCAGAGGAGCTAGCATACCCCAAGTATAAGATGAGGGCTCAGGTGAAGCTCTAGGGAAGCAAACAGGAAGGGACAGCTGTATGCAATATTACAACCGGACTGATGACTAACATACTATGTGTCTCCCCATCCTCATCATTCAATTCACAAAAATTAAATAAGCATCAGGCTCTGCTGAAATTATTAGAGTCACAATGGAAACCGAAACGCAGTCTCTGTCTTTATGGAGCTTTCAGTCTAGTAGGAGATTCGGGTATTAACCATATAAACACACATTATAAAAATATATTTAAAAACCATGACAGGTACAGAAGAATAAGATGCTTACAGTGGAGAGGGAGGAAAGATAGCAAGGAAAAGTCTCCTAAGATAGAAACACTGGATCTGATACCACAAAACTTAACAGATGAGTAGGCACCAAAGGCGAAAGGACGTGAGGAATGGGGGACATTCTTGAAGAGTGACCAGCATGTGCAAAGACCCAGAGGCAAGAGGGAATGAAACCGGATCATGTGGCTGAGGGGAAAGGCATGAGATGAGATAGGACGAGAGCAGAGAGATTGGCAGTGGCATGTTTCAAATGACCTCGCATTTTTTTATCCTAAATGAGGATAAGGACCCAGGCAAACCAGTAAAAAGAAGTGGGAGTAGTGCACAGAAGGAAAAACAGCTCAACCTGGGGCGGGGTTATGATGAAAGCAGAGAGGAGACTCCATGAAAGAGGTATTGAGGAAGTAAAATAGACAAGTGGGGTGATAGATCAGACGCAGAGGGGTGGAGAGAGGGAGGAAGTGAACACTCAAATTGTTAACATTTTTCCCACATTCTTCTACTGACATAGCAACAAAACAGACCTGATGAAGTACAGCCTGTACTTCATGTTCCCTTCATCTTGACCAGAAACGAAGACGTTTTAAAACTATTTTAAATCTAATAAAACAGTTTTTAGAGAGTATTTACAGAAGAAAAGGCTGAGACACAAAAATATCCACCTCACACTGTTGTAAATACCCAAGTCTCTGGGCTCCTTATCTGACAGGATTATTACTTTGAGCACCTACCAAGCACAACATATGTGGTATCTTCGTGTCTACCCTATGAGGTGTATGTCACAGTTAATCCCATTTTACAGATGAGGAAACTGACAAAGCAACACAGCCAGTAAGTGTTAGTGTGGGCACCAACCCCGCCCATCTGACCGAGAAGTCCCCATTGAACTAAGTTCCTATTACACTGCCCCCGGTCTCCCAAACACTATGCTCTACACCAACAGAAGGTCAACCCTGACCCAGAAGTTATCTGACAAGCCCAACCCAGAAAGCTTCTGGGAAACTCAGGAGCATGACACACAGAGGAAGTGAGAGCAACCCAACTGGCTGCCAAAAAGACTTGAAAGAGAGAAAACCAACGTCACCTCAAGCCAGCCCACCCCTTCCCTCTTCCTAAAAAATGAACCACAGCCTAGTTATTTTCTATCAAAATATTATGACTGGGAAGACAGGATTTTAGAAGGAGACCCATGTGTACTCTTTTACAATTTTCACTAATAAAGATCATCCTCTTTGATTTTCTCCTGGAAGTCTGGAAGCAGAAGCAAGTGAAAAAAAGAAAGGTGGGGTTCGCAGGGAAGGTGGTCGATGAACTGGTGACTTTTCATTTAGCTGAATTCCCAGATTCCTTAGGGGTCTTTGGGTCCAAATTACAAGGTTGTCTTGTATCTTCTGGAGTGTATGTGATTACTCAGTGTGTTCAAGAGTTCTGAGAAAAAGGAAAATATTCCAATGGAAAGAGATTTTCTTTGTCATAGCAATGCTGCTAAAACCAAGGCGGTCCTTAAACAGAGACCAGGGTGGCAATGGAAGCACTGAAGAGAAAGAAGGAGAGTGTGGTGTGTAAAGAGGCATGATAATGTGACTAAACCAATTTCAGTTCCTTGAGAACACTTTAAATAGTAAAAACACATTTTAAAGTTTAATCCATACAAAAGGCCACTTGCGTATATTTTATATTACCGTATGCAATGCAAGGTGATAAAGAATATGATTCTGAAACATAAAACCAGACACTGTTTGAGACTAATGAAAGATATACAGCACTAGCCTCCAATACTGACCTTAAGAAATTCTTGCCAAGGGTAAAAAGCTAGCTCCTGAAGCCAATACTTAGTTGATCAAAAACATTCTAGAGAAATATATTCTACTGGATAAAAATCCCCAAAATGTAAGTGAAATTTCCAAGAACCTAATGGAACAACCATCACTGAACTAAAGCAAAGGCAAATAAAAGAATATATCTATGCATTATTTTTCCCGAAAAGAAGCTCCCTGTAATTTAGGAAATAATACCTGTGCCTGGAACTGTGCTGAGTACTTGCATGCATCTATCAAATCTAACTTTTACCATGACCCAATGAAGTCAGACTATTATTATTCCCATGGCACAGACATGAAGCAGATTTAGACAGTATATGCAGTGTGACCAAGATCATATTTTTACATGATTGCACCAGAATTTGAAATCCGTTTTATGCCAGGTTTAAAGTCCATGCTTTTAATCATTACACTGTATTACCTCCCAGTCAGAAAACTGAAGAGATTCTATAACCAGATATTATCTCAAAATTCAACCTAGCCTAAATTATGTTATGTAGTAACCTGGACTGGATGTCGAAACAGAAAAATACACATTATGAGCATAATGCAAGATGTTAACAAGGGAGGAAACCGGATATAGGGATTTTCTGAGTTATCTTTGTTCTTTATCGATAAATCAAAAGTTACTCCAAAGTAGTCTTTTCTTTTTTTTAATTTAAAACTATAATTCTACATGATAACAGCTCTGGTATGTGAATTTGATAACAGGAGAGAAATAATATCAGGAAAGGGGTTTTCCTCCAATTTAAAAGAGATTTAAGGGTGGGCCACAGTGGCTCAGCAGGCAGAGTTCTCACCTGCCATGCTGGAGACCTGAGTTCAATTCCTGGTGTCTGCCCATGTTAAAAAAAAAAAAAAAAAAAAGATATTTAAGGAGGATAACACATAAACTATGGACTTGGTTAGATCTCAGTTTAAACCAGTCAGTTGTAAAAAGAGAATTCTTGGGACAGTTGGGGAAATTTGATTATGAACTGGCTATGTAAGAAAATATCCATCTTTTCCAGAGACCAATTATGCAAATATATTGGGATCAAATGACCTGATGTCTGGAATTTGCCTTTTTTTTTTTTTCCTGGTGCATGGTTTGGGAATCAAACCCAGGTCTCCGGCATGAAAGGTGAGCATTCTACCACTGAACCGCCTGTGCATCCTGGGATTTGCACTTAAATGGCAGTTGAGTAAGTCTGGGTGATGGGAATTCATTTCTTCTATTTTTGTGTTGGGGATTTTCATAATAATTTTTTTCAAATATAAAGATTTTCTTTATTAATGACCCCAACCATATTTCTTTAGATAGAGGAGTTTTGAACTCAAATACTTAGGAGAAAAGAAATTAAGATTGCATTATTTTGCAACTCATTATCAGTAACATATTGCAAAATAAAAGAGCTTGGGAAAGAGGATGGAAGGGAGGGACAGAAGATAAAAGAATTAAGTTGATCAAGTGGAATTATTCTCTGTATTGTTATTTTTTTAATTCTTGGGAATGATGAAGTCCTTGCAAGTATAGCTCGTTTCTGCAGATTATTTTCCAAATGTGTACAAAATGGAACCAAAACAGAGAACGCCTGAAGAACCTGCAGAGGAGCAACATTAAAAGCTACGATTATTCAGTAGCACGTGTTCTCGCCTTCAGGTGCCAGCTACCTCCTCCTTCTGTGCCCAAGAGTTAGTGGGATGCAAACGTCTTCCCCAGGATTCTTTTCATTTCTCTTTTCGCAGCATCTGGACGTGCACGGTTCAGCGTGTTAAGGAAGTCAGGTGTTTCTACCCACACACGTGTGTGCATTTAGGGCTTAGAGCCCTTGCTGTGATGGTGCAGGTGGTCTCGAAACCTGTGATCAGGTCGATGGCGTCGTCTCGGGTACTGGTGCTGCAGAGGCGAGGGAAATGCACGGGGGTCATATAGCCAGTGCTGCCACCCACAGAAGTAACTGCGTCTTTCAGCTCCAGAGGTGGTCCCTGTGGCTGAAGAGGACTTAGGGGCTGTGGGGCTGGCTCTGCATCCTTCTCTGAACTCCTGCATACACACCATTTTAATGACCACACCGCCATCATCTTTATAAACACTTTGCTGAAGGCCACTGTGACTCTGTCCTTTCTGGACTCAACACACATGGTCCCATCCCTATGATGGATAACAGCCCTGTGCTCTCCTTCTGTGCCCTCTTCTTGGAACTGGAAGTACTTTTCTCAAAGACAGAGGCAAAACAACTGCCTTTCAACATGCCA
>PVIY010051620.1:0-15593 GCA_004026745.1 Myrmecophaga tridactyla | reverse complement strand
CACAGGGACCCAGTAAGAGGATTAAGGCCCACCCTGAGTGGAGTGGGCTGCATCTCAGTAGAAATGCCCTAATCAAATGCCCCCCCCCCCACAACAGGTCTTCACCGCAGGGATGGGTTCACTGGCCTTTCCCAAATGTGCTCTTCTGGGGCGCAGACAGCTGCAAGCCATGCGGCCGGGAGAGCAGCTTTAAGCTCACACAGCGACCGGCTCTCCTGAGTCGGGGTCCCTTATCCGCTCACCTTCCAGGTTATTTGCCCCTTCGAGGGGGAAGCGGTCACTCATGGGCCTCCCGAGGCCCAGGAGGAGGGTCCCGCTTCCAGAGGCTTCGCTCGGCCCCTTGGCACCCGCCCGCGCCCAGCCACGCGCTGGCGCTGCTGTCCGGCTCCCTGAGGGTGAGAGGCAGGCGACGCTGTGTGCGGTTTCCATGGCAGCTGGCGGCCGAGGCGGCAGGTGGAAGGCGGCCGAGCCCAGCCCCATCCCCACGGCTCCTGCAGGTGACCCCCACTCCCCGCGCGAGCCGGCTGCAAGGCCCTGGGAGGACGAGGAGCTTTCTCTCAGAGGGGACACAGTGGCTGATGCTCAACACCGAGGGTGGAAAAGTACCAGAAAGCTACTCGGGTCTCTCTGCAATGAGGCCAAAACTCAGGGATGAAGCTGATTCGAACGGTGGCGCTTCCTGCAAGGGGCGCAGGGAGGAGGCTTTCCCTGGCAGCAAGGGGAATCGGCACCCAGCTGTTAAAATTTAGGGCCTAGCACCTTTGTTTTGTCTGGTCTTTTCATTTAATTAACTTGAAAATACTGTGCATGGTGTGGCTTCTTGCTGGAGCCCAGAAATGTCAGCTTAATCATTGTCCCATAGTTGTCCAGTGAAGAAATGCCATTGCAGGATTGGGAATTCAGAGATGTGGGGAAGGAGGGGAGCTGGAGTCAGAGAAGGATGTCACAGCTGGACCAGCCTCATGGTGGGCTTCGTGAGGGCTTCCCATGCGTTGCAGGGTTTGAAGCCCAGTGGTCCTGGGGTCAGCCTGGTGAGGCCAGCGGGCTGGGGACTGTGCCCAGGGGAGGGGTCCTGGAGAACCGTGGGTGGGCTTCATCCGGCCAGGCAACTCTTGCAGGGAGGAGAAAGGTTTGGGGTCAGGACGAGGGCCCCAGCTCGGGCAGTGAAGATGCTCTGAGTGGACGGTGTGGATGCCATGACCGGGGTTGCCGGACACAGGGCACAGCAGAGCTCCTGCCAAGTGCTCAAGACCCCGGCAGTGGCCCCGGACTACGTGACCTTCTTGGACACGACAAAAACCCGAGCAGAGGAGTGGAACATATTTTGGTATCAAGGACCGCTGGGGAACAAAAGCTAATCAATGCACGACTCTACACGAGTCAAAACCAGATTTGTTAATATTTCTTAAGGGACAAAATATTCTGTGCATAATCATTGGCAGTTAAATCATGAACAGAGACAATGAAATTCCCTTTGGAAAACATCCAAGCTCACTAAACTAATTTCTTTGGTTCCTTATTATTTGGTTCTCCTTTAGCTGGAAATTAATACCTGATAGCTAATAGCTAAAGGGGAAGGAGAGAGGGAGTGAGGGGGCAGACCCAGCCGTCCCCTGGGAGATACTTCTGAGGACTTCTGCGTCCCGGGTCCTGCAGCAGGGTGAGTGAGGGCCTGCTGGGTCTGCTGGGGTCCGGGCCAGCAGAGGGTTGGTCCTGGAGACCAGGTGGGCCCAATGCCACAGGCTCAGGGGACACCGAGCCCAGGTGACCATGGAGGGGCGTGCAGGAAGGGGACAGGGTAGGACTTCTGCAGGTGACACAGTTGGGGAAGAGGGAACGTTTATGGGAGGGTGCAGAGGTGAAAGCGGGAGGTCGGATCCAGGCTGGGAACCGAGAGAGGTCCATGCAGAGACGCGAGCAGAGCGGCAAGAGCCCTGGTTTGGGGCTGGGGTGCCCACCGCTCACCCAGGAGAGGCCTTTCAAGGTTCTAAACGTGGGGGCTCACCTCCTGAAGGATTTCATTCATACAGAAGTCCAGAGGGAGGAAATCTACTACACCTTGGGTTTGCTTCAATGGCAGGAATGTATTGTCCCCTGGTTTTGGAGGTGGAGAGTCCTAAACCACAGCCTTGCCTGGCCAGACTTTCTCCTGCAGCCGGCAGTGTCCCGCCACCCTCTGCCGGGGCCCTCTCCCCTGGGTCTGCCTCTCTGGCCTCTGCCCACTCTGGCTTCCAGCTCTGTGCATTTCCTTTCCTTGCCAGGACTTTGGACAAAAGGGCCTAAGGCCCACCACATGCAGCTGGCCACACCTGAACTGATGTCAGCATCTTCAGCATTCCTGTTTACGAAGGGGCCACACCTACGGGGATGCAGGATAACGCTCTCACACCTGGAAGATGTCACATTGAGTGAACTAGGCTGAACACTCAAGACAAGTGCCCATGGGCTCCCTGATTTGCAGTAATTAGGTTTAGCAAACTCACAGAGTCGGAATCCAGGCTAGAGGCCGCCGGGGAGGGATGGAGCTAAGGGATGGGAAGTTGGGGCTTCCGATGCACGGATGCCCAGGGTCCTATCTGGAATGATGGTAGGTTTCAGTAACGGCTGGTGGCGATGGTGGCATGACCCTGAGGGCGGGATGACAGCCCCAGGTGCACCTGTGCACATGAGCGATGGGGGAGATGTCAGGCTGCGTACACGGCAGCGGGGTAAAATCGTGCAAATGCACAGAACGACACGACATGAACCGTGGACCCCTGCTGCTAGTACAGTGATGAAAATGTGCCGTCACCCATCGTAATGGGTGTTCCTCACCAGTGAGAGGGGTCAGCAATAAGCTGCTGCACGGGAATCTTGCACTTTAGGCAGGATGCTTCTGCAACCCCACAGAACTTCTCTAATAAGGAAAGAGAAACACACCGAACATGTGTGGTGAGATGTGGCCTGACCCCCAGCGCCGAGGAAGAAGGAGAACTGGGGGTGCCCCTGGAGCTGGGGGCAGCAAGGGGCAGCAGTGCCCGGAGCCCCGTGGGGCAGGGTCCAGGGGAGACAGCACTCCTGCCCCTGCTCGGCTGGTAAAGGGGGGCTCCCTCACCCCGCCTCAGGCGACAGCAGCTCCAGCCCGTGCTGAGGGACAGAAGCGACCAGCACTGCTTCCAGTACTGGACAGAGGCCCGATGCGCGCCAATGACCAATTCCTGAGGAATCTCTCGGGGGTTCAGAGAGGGAAAGAGTTTGTTCCTAGGCACACAGTAGGACGGCAGATGGCCTGGCGGCCCATCCTGAACTGCAGCCATTCTGACAGTTCCATAGCATGGAAAGAAGGGCAGGGCTTAGGGTAACGGGCACGGTGGCCCCAGACCACGGAAGTAGAGGGGATTTACATTATTGAGCACGCACAGATCATCACGCTTTCATCACAGAGCACAGGTAAGAAGGTGGCGGCCTTCCCATGATGATGGTGTGATTTTAGTATAATGATGGGGTACAGGTGATGTGCAGGGTAAACTCTAAGCTACCATGTCAGGTGAGCTCATTTTGGTTAGATCCAGTCTCGGTTCTCAAGATAAGTCTGGACTTGGGGTTGTCTTCAGTGATCCCAAGACTCCAAAGTGGAGAACTGGATAAATGGGTGCAAGTGAGGGGCAGTCACAGGTTTTTCCCATCACTTGGCACGCGATAAAGGCTGTCCAGTCATTACCAGAGGTCAAGGCCCTGGGTTACAGTTCAGGGATTTCGGGTGTGTCCCTCTGTCTGCTCCAAGAGACCAGAAAGCAAAAGGGAATAGCTATAGAATGACTCAATAATCACCATCATCCCCTACGTCCTGATTTCTCAGCCACACTTCTCCTCGGCCAAGGGAAGCAGGCGCTCTGTTCAGGGCCCTTTGGTGAGCTTCTGGCCGAGCAAGGCTGTCCTGGAGCCCGCCTTGGGAAGGAGATCTGTCCCGTGTGGCCTTCTGAGCACCGCCCGGCTGTGCTCGGTGGAGGTGGTGCGCTGTCACAAAGCACAGTGGGGGCAGCCCTGGGTCGAGCGAGTCCCCCGGCCGTCTTGTCAGCAGCGTGCGTCCCCTTGCGTCCCTGTGTCCCATTGAGGCATGCACACTGGTCTGTAGGCGAGGTGCTATTGCACACGTGCTGGACCACAGCGTGTCGCAAATGGAGCGCCCCCGTGCGCTGGGAAGCAGGATAGTCCGTGGCGGGCCTCGTGGCGAGATCTGCTGTGGCGCCGTGGTTTGGAACCGAGCTCTCAAGGACTGTGAGGTGTGCTGCCCCGAAACCGGGAGCTGGCACTGCGGGAGAAGAGGAGAGGGGCCGGCCCACGGGTGGGGAGTGAGAGGACAGTGGGGCCTTTCAGAGGGGCCGGGGGCTGGGGGCCTTTTTAAAGTGCAATTTTACTGAGCTACGTATAGTCCCATGTCGCATAATCGTCCACAGTGTGACCAGTGGGTCACAGTGTCATCACAGAGCTGTGCATTCATCGTCACAGTCGACTGTTGAGCATTTTCATTACTCCAAAAATAAAAATAAAAATAAAAGAAGGGAAAAAGAACACCGAAAACATCCCACGCCCTCATCCCCCTAGTATTTATTTACTTTTGCCCTTATTTTTTTTACTCATCTGTTCATACCCTGTATAAAAGGAGCATCAGACACAAGGTTTTCACAACCACACAATCACACTGTGAAAGCTCTACAGTTATACAATCGTCTTCAAGAATCATGACTCCCGGAACACAGCTCAGCAGTTTCAGGTACTTCCTTCCTGCCTCTCCAAGACACCATAAACTAAAAAGGGATATCTATATAATGCATAAGAATAACCTCCAGGGTGACCTCCCGACTCTGAAATCTCTCAGTCACTGAAACGTCGTCTCATTTCTGCGCCCCTGTTGGAGAAGGGCCTTTCTGAGCCCTTTGCCCAGAGCTCGTCCGTTGTGCACTGTGATGGACTCGGCCCCAGCTCCGTGGGTGACGGGCACGGTGGCCCGAGTGGTGCTAGGGTCTGGGCACTGGGTGTCCCTGGCTCCTGGAGAACCTGCATGGGGGGGCGACGTGCAGGGGCGCGGGCGGGAGGCTTCCAGGTGGGCTCGTCCTGCTCGGGGGGCTCCCGGGGGAAGGGGTTCTCCTCCATGCAGAAGCCGGCTCTTGTCTTCGGGGAGGCAGCTCCCTGTGTGCCTCCCTCTCCTTCCGGAGCCGGATGTCTTGCTGCCTTGACTGTGCTGATGGGGGTTCAGCCCCCCACTTAGTAGAGTGCCCCTTGCTCAATGACCCCAGTAAAAATGTACTGAGCACGGGGGAAGCAGAGGCCGCAGTTCCTGCGGTGAGAGCAGTGCTCAGGGCAGCCTCGGGGTCCCCGGGCCATGGTCAGGGGCGCCCCGGGGCCCTCTCCAGGGGTGCTGCCTTAAGGTGAGCCGCACGGGAATGCAGCTCCAGGGATGGGGCCTAGGACCCCGGAAACCCCCCTGCACCCCCCCACACTCCCCATCAACAAAACAAAACGGCATCTTCAGTGGGGCTAGAAGACAGAGGGCAGCTTTGCCCCTGTCACGTCTCCCCGAGGCCAAGTCTGCCTGCGACAGGAGGCGGGTGTGGGGGGCGGGCGGTGGGGAGGTCCCGGGAGGAGAGGGCCTCAGCTGCGGCTGGGCCGGGGACCCAGAGTGGGGGGCTAGGGAGGGGGACCCCAACCCCAGCACCTGGGATTCTCCTGCTAAGAGCTGGTCCAGGAAAACACAACTCATCACAACAACATCACTGTGAATTCATACAACAGCCCCGGAGACAAACCTGTGCGGGAATAACAGCTTCTCTGCAGATGAGGAAAGCGGTGGCCAGAGTAGAAGGAGGCTGTACCGAAAGGGGCAGAACGAGAGAGAAGACTCGTAACGTGAACTTTCCAGAAACGTTGAAGCCGTGAACCATGAACGCAGTCCTGCACCATCCGTGCCGTGGCTTCGTGGATTTAGGAACAAGCAAGCGTCCTGGGTAACCTGATTCACTTACAGAATGATCCTGGTCAGCACGATTAAAAGATAATAGAAACCTGGATAAAACTGGAACCATTTCTGAAAAAATTTCGGCTATTCATTTCTCTTTCATGTTTGAGGAAAAATATTCCCAAAGCCCTGGCGAGGGTTTCCCCCCATAAAGCTTCCTTAGCTTCCTGACCTCACGCTTGCTGGCTTCTTTTTCGCCTCGAGCCCTATGAAGTCAATGTACTGAGCCTGCCCTGGAAGGACCCGCGGAGCAGAGCTGGGCCCGGGGCCTATGCCCCAAGTGCTGCAATCGCCTGACGGCTGCAGAGCCCCAGGCCTCCCTGGCATGCTTCCGATGCCCCCGGTGCCTCCTCTCCTCGGGGCCGGCCCCAGGCCACAGCCACAGCCCTACCTCTGCCTTTGCAGAGCGTGGAGCGTGGGCTGCCCATGCCGGCCAGGAAGCGGGTGGCCTTGGTCACAAAAACGGGGCAGCAACTGCTGGGAAACCGGCCGCCGTTTGGAGAACAGGCTGGGCCTCACCTCACCCTGCTTATGAGGCTCAATTTACATGACTCAAAGATTTAGATTTGAAAAATGAAGTCATAAAAGTACAAGGAGGAAACGTGGGCTAATTTCTTTATAACCTTCAAGTGGGGGCACCTTTCCTAGCACTCAAAAGTATAAAAGCCGTAAAATAAGACAGATGAATTGGACTATATTTCAGAAGGCTTTGGTTTTGCTCCCGGAAAGATGGGGTGGACGTACTTTTCCCATTCCTACCACTTAGTACAGCTGAGACCCCTGGAAATCCATGTAAAACAAGCCTGAGAAGTCTCAGAGGGATGGGAGGGGGAGGCAGGCCAACAGATACCCAGGGACCTGAAGAATCATTTTGCTCCGGTACTTTAGTTATGTAAGATGCATAACCATAGAGAGAAATTACATGAAGGGTGAAAGGTAAAAATATTTAAAAACATGGACATGCAATCCCTGCCTCCCCATAAAAACCCCAAACACGAAGCAAAGTCAAAAAACAAAGGACGAAATGGCAAAGATACTTCACAAAGGGGCAGCCTGCTGACCACGCGTGTAGACAGAGGGCGGCTTCAAGGGCCAGCAGGCTTCCCCACCTGCCCCGTCCAGACGTGGAGTCGCTTCCCAGGGCCTTGGGTCTGGGCTGGCCTCGCGAGTTGCTGTGACCAGTCAGATGCAGAAATGACGCTTCGTGACGCCTGGGCCAGGTCTTAGGATGGGTGGCAGCTGTGTCCTCCTTGGAGCCAGTGGGCGCTAGATGTCTGGTTGCGTGGAGGCCGCCACGCAGCAAGGAGGCCCAAGTGAGCCGCAGGGCAAGGCCACCTGGACAAGCGCGTTCGGCCTTCGTGTCCTGCCGAGTCCAGCCCAGCGGCCAGCCCGATGCGGCCAGTGATGCTAGCTGGTGCCAAGTGGAGCAGAATCCTAAAGAATATATATACATCACTGTTGGTTTGAGGCATTCAGTTTTGGGGTGGTTTATTCCACAGTAGACGATTGAAATAAGAGCCTTTCATTTTGTAAGAAAAAGACCAAAAGCCCAATGGAAAATGGGCAAAAGAAAGAAATAGATCATAGAGAAAAAAATGTGAATGGTCCTTAAATACACAGTAGACACTCGACAGCACGCACGATGAGGGAGATGCAGAGAAACGGCTCTTAACCACCTTTTTTTCACCAATCAGATTGGTGAAAATCCAAAATTTGAAAATACATAACTGGTATGGCTATAAGGAAATAGGTCTGAAAAATGCAAAACTGTATAAACTTCATGGATAGCAGTTTGGTGTGTTTATAAACAACACAGACACTTTTGACCCAGCCAAGGAATGTGTCCTCTCAATACCTGTACCGAGGGACGGATCCCACGGACAGACGTGCACACGTGTGAAACGACCTGGGAGTGAGGCTTTACAGCACAGCACTGTTTGTAACAGCAAAATACTGGAGACTAGCCAAGGACCCATCAGCAGGAAACTGATGAAATGAGCGTGGACCACAAGGGACCATACACAAGTGTAAAAATGAATGAGGATTCTCTGTGTAACGTATATTAAGTGAGAAAGAAAGCTGCTGAATATTGTATAAAGCATATTGCCTTCTCTGTAAGGAAGGGAGGAAAACAGGAATAAATATATTTCCTTGTATTTGTATAAAAAAATATAAACCGAAAAACCAATAGAAGTGTTATGTTTGGGAGGCAGATGAAGGTGGAGTAGGAGTTAGAATTCTCGTGTATATTTTTATACATATTTTATGACTTTTCATACCAATATGACTTTTGGGCCATGTAAATATCCAACATATTAAAAGCCAATTTCTGGTGATTGCCTGGGGTTGAGGTGGGGAAGGGGAGAGCAGAAATAGAGAATGACTGTCAGTGTGTTTGGCGCTTTTTTTTTTTTTAAATATGTTTATCAAGAAATCTTCGTGCGCATACATTCCATCTGTAGTGTGCAGCCAATGGCTCACAACATCATCACACTGCTGTGTATTCATCACCAGGATCATTTTCAGAACATTCGCATCACTCCAGAAAGAGAAATAAAAAGAGAGAAGAAAAAACTCATACATCCCATACCCCTCATCCCTCCCTCTCACTGACCAACAGTACTTCAATCTCCCCTATTTAAATAACTCCTTCTCCCCTCTATTATTTATTTATTATCCATGTTGTTTTTCTCATCCGTCCATATCCTGGATAAAAGGAGCATCAGACACAAGGTTCTCACAATCTCATGGTCACACTGTAAAAGCTCTATAGTTCTACAATCATCTTCAAGAATCCAGGCTACTGGAACACAGCTCAGCAGTTTCAGGTACTTCCCTCCAGCTTCTCCAATACACCATAAACTAAAAAGGGATTTCTGTATAATGCATAAGAATAACCTCCAGGATAACTTCTCAGCTCTGAAATCTCTCAGACACTGAGACTTTGTCTCATTTTTCTCTTGCCCCTTTTGGTCAAGAAGGCCTTCTCAATCCCACGATGCCGGGTCCTGACTCATCCCCAGGAGTCCTGTTGGGATTTCTTCTTAGGATGTTGAAATGTTCTAAAATTAGGTGGTGGTAAGAACTCTGTGAATACACTAAAAACCACTGAAAACTGTGCACTTTAAATGGGTGAAAGCTTTGGTCTTTGAAACATATCTCAGTGAAACTATAAAAAGAGAAATATGGCAAGCACACACAAATTTCAGGAATGAAAAAGGAGATATACTATAGATACAACAAAAATTAAGATGATAGTAAGAAAATAATATGGATGACTTCATGCCTATAAATTCAAAACTTTCTAAGAACATCTAGAAAATATCATTAGACAAAATTGGCCCAAGGAGAAATAGAAATCTCAAATGAAAAGTTCAATAAAATGTAAAGAAATGGAATCATTAGTAAACAGCCTTTCACAAAGAAAACAGTAGACTGAAGTGTGTTTAACAAATCCTTAAAGGAGAAGGTGACCAGTCTTTTTTTATGTAAAGTAAAAGGAGGAAACATTCTCTGACTAGTTTTATAACACTGAATAACCTTGATACTAAAACTAAGCAAGCAAATTAGGAGAAGAATGAATTATGAGCTGTTCGCTCATGGACACAGAGGCAAAAACCTTTCTAAGTGAAATATTGGCAAACTGCATCTAGGGAATGCACATAAAAACACATCAGTTTCATGTCAAGGTTGTTATATTCCAGAGACTCAAGGATGATTTTACATTACAAAGTCTATCAGCAAATTCACCACATTAATAGCCGAAGGGAGAAAATAGCAGATGATATTCTCAATAGATACAGAGAAAGAATTGATAAAATTCAAAAAGCCATTTATGATAAAAAAAATCCAACAACAAACTTAGCAAATTAGGACTAGAAGAGGATCGAAACTGACCATCTGTAGCAATATTACACTTCATCGTGAAATGCTGAACAGTCCTGAGCCCATCAGGAATGTGAGCAGCTTGTGTTTCCACTCAGTACTGTCCCAGAGGTCCCAGACAGTACAAACAAGAAAAAGAAATGAAACATATAAGGGCTAGAAAAAAGGAAACCAAATTGTAATCATCCAATGATACAATTGTATAACTAGAGCACTGGTCCACAAATTCAGAGACAAATGATTAGAATTTAGTAAGGTAGTTTAACAAGTTGCTTGATACATAATTAATGAACAAAAATCAATTGTTTCTCTAAAAAAAAACAAACAGAAAACAAAGCAGTTTGCCAAAGCAATGAAGAAATAAGAGGTGCTGTTTTAGTTTGCTAGGGCTGATGAAATGCACTGTACGGAACGGGCTGGCTTTCGCAGTGGGGTTTGTTAGCCTGTAAGTTCACATCTGCTGCTTGAGAAGGTCCAGAGTAAGGCCGGATAGGTGGGTGTATTCTCCTGGGAGGCCACCGCATCCTCCGCTCCTTCTCTCCCACGTTTCGTGGCTTCCTCTCTGTTTTCTGTGTCCTCTCTTTTGGCTTCTCTGAGGCTTTTCTCTAAACCTCTTGGAGTCTTTTTTCTGTTTTATCCTCTGAGAAAGGACTCTGGGAAGAGGACGGAGGCCCACCCTGAACGAGGCAGGTCACATTTCCATTGATAAAACCTGATCAGAAGGGCCCCCCATAGGTCTACACCCACAGGAATGAGTTAAGGAGCATATCTCTTCCGGGGTCCCTGCAGCTTCCAACCAGGGCGGGTGCCTGACAATAAAGCCGAAGAAGGGGCTGCTAGGTCACAGTTTCCCTGGTCGTGGGTCCAGCCCCACATGGGAGCGGAGGATTGGACAGAAGGGAGCTGGGTGGCCCCGTGGGCTGACCCTGTCATCTTCTGCGAAGGTCTCCCCGTCTCACCCTCCAGGATGGCCAGGGGACAGAGCCTTATCTAGGGGTGCCTAAGGCTCCCCAGCAGCTGCGCTCTGGAAGGCAGGGCGCCTCATCCAGGCTGCCACGTGCACCTGGGGCCGCACCTGGGGCCACACTTGGGGCCACACCTGGGGCCACACCTGGGGCCGCACCTGGGGCCACACCTGGGGCTGCATCTGTGGTTGCACCTGGGGCTGCACCTGCTGGCTGCACGCACCAGGGTGAGCTGGAGGGTTTTCCCACCGCAGGTTTTCCCACTGCGGGCTTTCCCACCGCAGGCTTTCCCACCGCGGGCTTTCCCACGTCGACTTCAGGAAGCTCGAGTGTGTGAACAG
Organism: Myrmecophaga tridactyla; assembly: GCA_004026745.1. Classification (NCBI taxonomy): domain Eukaryota; kingdom Metazoa; phylum Chordata; class Mammalia; order Pilosa; family Myrmecophagidae; genus Myrmecophaga; species Myrmecophaga tridactyla. Next base: position 4,407 of record PVIY010051620.1, on the reverse strand, counting down.
GCATTAAGTCCGCGTCCCTTCAGAAAGCCCAGAAGATGACACCTTGGTGCTGGCAGCCAAGCTGGGGGTGAGAAGTGACCTGGGCTGGCCATGTCCACCCCCGCCTCCCTCTGCCCTTTCACTCCATCCCCTGGAAAAACTGTGCTTTCTGGGATGTCCTAGAGGAAGCAAAAAGAACAAAATTTGCATTTCCTTGAACAAAGGCAGCCTTTCTACTCTGTGTCACCGGGAGCAGTCCTGTCCCCACTCGGGCTCCTCCGCCCTTTGCCCTGGCCGGGAGGGACCAGAGGCCCTGCTCAGGTCTCCAAGCCGCCACTTCTTGCCCTATGTCCTCGTCCCCAGTCCCAAACCCTGTGAACAGACTTCATCTACGGGGCCAGGAGGCGGCAAATGATGGCAGAGCAGGAGCGTCTGCCAGGGCCATCTGCACCAGAGACCAGGGCTGTGGGACCCGGGGGGCGGTGGGTGGGGTGTAAGACCCAGGGGGCGGTGGGTGGAGTGTGGGACCCTGGGGCCAGGGTGTGGGCCCAGGGCCACAGATAAGAGAGGGGCCTGTGGGCTAACAAAGCACTGCACACAAGGACATGAAGGGAACCTGTATGGGGCCAATTATTTTTTAAAGATTATTTTTACCAATTACCTGGCTATTCTAATACACTAGAAACTAAAAGAAATATCACTATAATGACTCAGCAGTCACACTCATTTGTAAAACCCTGTCTTCTCTGTTATAACTTTCTCTCCTCCTTTGATCTTTCTCCCAATCTTTAGGGGTGTTTGGGCTCTGCCCATTCTAACTTTTTCATGTAGGAAGGGGCTGTTGATAATGTGGGGTAAGGGGATGGAACTAGCTGATGTCTGGAGAGGCTGGGCCCTCTGGGTTTCAGGATTTATCTGGTCCAGGGACCCATCTGGGGGTTGTAGGTTTCTGGAAATTCCCCTAGTATATGGAACCTTTGTATGATCTCAGACAGAGCCCTGGGTGCCCTTTAGGGTTGGTGAGGATAGTTCTGGTGGGGGTTTGGCACATGTGGAGCCGAGTTCTGAGACACCCTCAAATCCAGGGTGGTCAGGACTGCATGGCCTGGGCTCTGCAGACCTTAAGGGCTTTACCGTCCTGCATCCAGAGGACCTGGGAGGGAATAGGAAGGGGACCTGGGAGCGTCCTGGGGGTGTGGTGGTGGCTGGAGGGCCAGGATCCTGGGGTGGGGGTGGGGATGTCGGCCGCAGAGCTGTGGCTGGCGGCCCGGACCCCTGTCCGCCTGGCTCCCCCCGAGGTCTGCTGTCATCTGCTGTGCAGGTCCCGGCCCTGGACAGAGGCAACGACTGGGTGTGTGTGGGCTGGGCCGGGCCTGGAGGGGGCTGCACGCCCCCCCACCCGCCAGACTTTGCCTGGTCCAAAGCATTTCTGCACTATGCATTGTTGGATGTCAATGGTGTACTTTGGATGGACTGTATGGTGTGTGAAGATATCGCAATAAAAATGTAAATTAAGAAGAGATGCCAATAGGCCAATAACAGGGTTCCAAGAGCAAAGAGGGGTTGAAGCTTCAGACTTGAGGAGCGGCCGGCAGAATTGGAAATGGTCATGTCAGCACCAGGGCAGTGCAGAGTAGCCCCTCCGGGGCTGGGTGGATTAAGGACAAACCTTAGGGTTGAGGTGAACTTGCCTTTTCTTTAAATTATTATTTTTATTTTTTATGCAATTTTATTGAGATATATTCACACACCAGGTAGTCCATCCAAAGTATGCAATCAGTGGCTCACAAAATAATCATATAGTTGTGCATTCATCATCACAATCAATTTTTGAACATTTTCATCATTCCCCAAAAAGTAAATAGCAGAGAACACCCAGAACATTCCATACCCCATATTCCCCACCCCTGTCATTTATTTATTTTTGTCCTCATTTTTTTTACTCACTTGTCCATGCCCTGGATAAAAGGAGCATCAGACACAAGGTTTTCACACAGTCACACTGGAAAAACTCTATAGTTATACAATCATCTTAAAGAATCCAGGCTACTGGAACACAGCTCACCAGGAACTTGCCCTTTGAATTAAACCTTAACATAGAATTGAAGCATTTTCATTCTGATTGGAATTTGCGGCTTGTTATTGCTGCTAACACCATCCCAGCGAGTGTGGCTTAAATGTCAGGATGTATTTTTCAGGTACATAAGACACTGAAGATCACAGCTGTCTGGAAGAGAGAATTTTAATTAGCAAAGAGATCCCATAAAACGCCCCCAGGCCTGATGAAACAGCCTCTGCGCTTTGTTCAGTTCTAGGTATTTGTTACCAATGCAGATGGCTGGAGATAGTGTCCCAGGACCTAAGCCTGCTTTCGTGGGAGCTGGTTTTAACTTTCAAACTTTATCTGTTAAGTCACGAATGCCAAATACCTCTGGAGAAAGAAAGAGGGCTACAGAGAGGCACTTTATGTGTAGCTAATAGCGTAGTGTTGTTTCCTTAACCCTTAATTTACATGGTCTAAAAGAATTTGCTACCGGATGGCTTGGGGGGCACGGGCATTTGGAAAGGAGCCCTCTTTCCACCTCACTCTCCCGTTTGCCTGCCTTCTCCGTTCCTGATCTTTGCCAAGGCCACCCCTTCTTTGCCACCAGCAAAGACTCATCTGGCCACAGACAGTCCAGCCACAAGCCCTGGTGACCTGGCTTTAGGAGGTGAGCCGTGAGGTCTCAACTTCAGGGAGCTTGTGATTTCTGATGTGTAAGCAAGGAGGCGTGGTGGGGTGGCAGGGGTGCCCCGTCGCAGTGTGGCCACAGAAGGACGTGTGAGAAAGGGGAGTGTGCACACAGGTGTGCATGTGCTAAAGCAACTCTTGGATTGTAGAATATGGCCAAGAATTTACAAGGCAAAACAAGGGGCATTGCTACTCACTTTGCAGACGTAAAATGTATTATAAGGGGCTACTCTGATCAGCTATAGTTTCCAACATATAACTTACATGAAATGGTCAAATTCCTAGAAGGATACAAACAGCCAAAAATGACTCAAGAAAAAAATAGGACCTCTTAATAGACCTATATATAGCACACAGCAGATCGAATTATTAATTTAAAAAATGCATGATCAGATGGCTTCAATGAAGATTTCACCAAACATTCAAAGAAGAATTAATACCAATTTTACACAGACCCTTCTGAAGAAATAGCAGAGAAATAAACACTTTCCAACTCATTCTATGAGGCCAGGTCTATTTGGTTCTGATATAAAAACTAGATAAAGACATCACAAAAGAAGGAAACTACACACTGATATCGCTTATGGATATAGATGAGGAAAATTTTAACAAAAATACTAGAAAACTGAATCCAGAAACATTAAAAAAATTATACACCATGATCAAGCAGGATTTATCCCTGGAATGCAATGCTGGTTTAACACATGAAAATCAATTAATGTAATAAACCATATCAATAGAATAAATGAAAAAAAAAGATCATTCAGTAGACGTAGAAACAGCATTTGACAAAATTCAATACCCCTTCATGATAAAAATTGTCAAAACAAGGAATAAAATGGAGCTTCCTCAAACCAATAAAAGAAATTTATGAAAAACTCCCAACTAGCATCATACTTAATGGTCAAAGATGGAACGTTTTCCCACTAGGGTGAGGAACAAGGCAACGAAGTGTCAACTTTAGTCACTTTTATCCAACACTGTACTGGAGGTTCTAGCCAGAGCAATTAGGCAAGAAAAACAAATAAAAGGCATCCAGATTGGAGAGGAAGAAATAAAACTTTTTGTGCTTCAGGTGACATGATCTTCCACATAGAAAATTCTGAAGAACTGTTAGAGTGAATAAATAAGTTCAGCAAAGTTGTAGAACACAATATCAATATACAAAATTATATTTCTAAGCCAAGAGGCTGTTCTGGAGGCTGCTCTTATCAGTTAGATAGTGCCGACTGCCATGGTTTGCCAAACCCCAGCCAACATCAGTCCTGATGACTCTTAAGAACACCCAGGGCTCGAACTTAAACTCTATAAAAGTTTCATGCACTAAATTTCCTTCTTGGAACCTCTAATTCCCAGAGGGTTCCTACGTCAGATAAATCCTGAGATCCAGAGGGACCAACCTCTGGAAGATGATTAATTAATCTCATCCCCTGTTCTTCAGTGTAGACACCCCTTCTCAACATGAAAAAGTCAGAACGAGCATTGCCTAAAGATCCCTGTAGATCGGGAGGAGGAGCAAAAGAGAAGGAGGCATAACAGAGACTTAACAAGTGAGTGCGATTGCGGAACCTGTATATTAATATTCCTTCCAGCCTCCAGTGTTTGGGAGCACTAGACGGAAAAATCTGAAAAAGTGGAATGGTAATCCATGAGCAACTCTGAAATTTGTTTTGTAACTACTTGTTGAAGTGTACTTT
>PVIY010051619.1:0-15592 GCA_004026745.1 Myrmecophaga tridactyla | reverse complement strand
GTTCACATCCCAATTGACACCCTCTAACCAAAAGGTTCCTCCCGTAGCAGGTCTGCTGCCATAGGGGTGGAGTAAGAGTGTGGCCTTTTCTGGGGGCACAAAACAGCTCCAAACCAGCACGAAGACCCTTTGGAGATGCAGGAGGAAAACGCCCCTAGGGAAGCTGTTGGAAAGAAGTCAGGAGAGAAAGCTAGCAGACATTGCCATGTGCCTCACAGCTGTCAGAGGTGTTCTGGACGCAACAGCCTTTCTTGAGTCAAGGTGTCTTTCCCTGGATGCCTTAGTGTGGACATTTTCTTGGTCTCAGAACTGTAAATTTGCAACTTAATAAAATCCCTTTTAAAAGCCATTCCATTTCTGGTGTCTTGCGTTCCAGCAGCTTTAACAAACTGATGCAGCCCTTTGGGGCTGGACCTCAGGAACCTGGAATCTGGGTCTGAGTGTCCCTAGGACACATGCCCCTGCCATTTTGAGTCTTGTCCCTACTTGTCCACCCCTCATGTCTGCAGCCCAAGGCCAAAGTGCAGCAGTGGAGTGCTGCCATGTTTCCTGCTCTGCCACCAGAGATGCATCGAACCACTAAGTTAGTGTCCAGGTCAGGGGCTCTGAGTGTCCAGGCCCGGGCCTGTGGCTGAGGCTGGGTCCCAAGGGGTAGAAGGGTCAGTGCCCCTGGGTGGGCACCCCTTGTCCTGGCGTGTTTCCCACTGCACGTTTACAAAATCTCCTTGTCTCTGATGAAGTGGAGTAAGCTGGCCTCTGGGTTCTTTCCCTTTAAATATCTCCACGTTAGGGGCAAACCAGAGCCTCAACAAGGACTTCTTTGGTTTTGCCAGAATTCCTCGCCAGAGGGAGTGCTCCATGCACAGGGCAAGCCAAGGGCAGGTGGTGGGGGGTAGGGGTCCTCTCTGGGGACAGGTGGTCAGCAGTGGGTGTCCTCCCTGGGACAGGCAGTGGGGGGCCTCCCTGGGGATGCACTGTGGGGGGGTGTCATCTGCAGAGAATGCCGACACAGTGGTGCCTTGCCCCTCAAGGCCAGGTGAAGTCATCTACCAGGGGCTGCCCCGGCCCCCACTTCTCATGCACCTCCGCACCCCAGCTTGGCACTCAGCCCTGAGTCCAGCTGACAAGCTAGAATTATTTGTATTTTTTGAGGAAATGATGATTCCATTGAACAAGTCAAGGCCAAATGATGTGTACTCTTCACACACTCTGGTGTGTGTGCATGTGCCGTGTGTCAGCGAGAAGGAGAGGGAGGGAGGGCGATGGTGGGGGTGCAGCACTGATGGGGGCTTTGGAGGGTGGGGGGGTGGGCGGCTCGGCTCTCCCACTGCTGACCCTGCACAGCAGAGCTGCAAAATGTGGGCCCAAAAATCTGCATTCCTGACAGCTAATTCGCCCCAGCGGGGGATTAAGTGGCTCAGGCCTGAATCTGGTGTCATCCCTTTCCCTGGAGCATCTGAGCTCTGCCTGCATTTTCCTGTTTCCTGCAAGGATGCTCGGGTCTTTGATTGAGATAAATGGAGTGACTCGGCGACTCCACAGGGAGGCCCAGGCATGGGGGGAGGGGTGTCAGCCTGGGATGGATGTGTGCGCATGTGTGTGTGGGTGCATATGTGTGTGTGCACATTCGTGCATGTGCGTGTGTGCCCGAGTGCACGCTCGTGTGTATGTGTGATGCTCCTGTGTATGTGTGATGCTCGTGTGTGTGTGTGCATGCTCGTGTGTGTGTGCTGGGGAAAGCAAGGGCACCTCCTCTGCGTTCCTCTCTCAGCCTCTGGCCTCCTCTTCTCTTTTCCACTCCGTAGCCCGGGGAGATGTTGGGTCTTTTGAAAAGGCACAACCAGACCTTACCCCAGAACTGCTAACAAGGGCAGGGGCACTCAGCTGCGGGTGGCAGGGCCCCCTCCTCCAGGGTCGCATGCCCACCCACCCCCCCACCTCGGGCAGCACAGGTTGTCTCCCCTCCCACACAGGTGTGGCGTGTGGAGCCGCTGACCCTGGCCTGAGCAGATGGCCTCCCCGGGCACCTGGCCACGCTGCATCCTTGCCCTGCGGTTGGCCCCTCTGTGCTGAGTCGAGGTCAGGTGGTCATTTGCTGAGCGTCTCATTCGCTGCGACCCCCACGCAGTGCAGCACCCCTCCTGCCCAGCGTGCGGGCACCTAGAAGGGGCTGCCCGGGGAGAGGGATGAAGCAGCCGCGTCCTGCCCCGGGGCCGAGGAGGGGCCCTTCCTCTAACAGGAGGCTGCTCCCTGGGATTCACACTGCGCGTCGGGATAGGGCGTCTTTATCCTCTTGGCTCCTGACCCTTAGGCTGGGGACAGCCACGGGGGTGAGCGCAGGCCACCCTTTGTGCTTCACGCTCTCCAGTCCTGACGTGTCCAAAGCGCCCGGGCCGAGGTCAGGGGAAACAAAGTCCCCCAGGCCATATTCCCGGCCCCAACCTGGTGTTGGGGGACACCAGAGCGAAGGTTGATGGCATCTCCGCGGGCACGTCCAGCTCTGTGCTTTGGGCCGGAGGCTGCAGTGTCTGGGCGGGGGTGACCTGTGCCGCTGGCGTGAGCCCTGGGCCCCGGGGCACCACCCGGCCTCTAGACCAGGGCGTCCTTCAGACGGGGCTGGAGGTGAGGAGAGGAGGGAAGCCCACGTGCCGTCAGCTGCCCTGGAATGAAAGCACTTCTCCAAGGGGGTGTGGCGAAAGGGAAAACCCTCCAGCCTTCACGGTTAAACGGGAGGAGGGACAGGGAGGAGACTGCAGAGACAGGCATCTCTGGTGTCCCAGGACCATGCTCCCAGGGCAGCACGGAGGGGAGGGAGGAGGAGGAGTCTCACCACCCCGGGACAAGGGGGGGTCCCAGAGGAAGACAAGCTCCGGGCCAGGCTGGCACCCCCAAACACGGTGAGGGCATGGAGCCCAGTGTCTGGACGGAGCAGCCTCAGAGCCAGGCACAGGCAGGAGGATGGTGGCTACTCAGGAGGGCCATGGGGGTGGAGGGGTGGGCAGGTCCCTCTAGGGATGCCTTTGCTTCCGGGCCAGAGCTGAGCTGGGCCACACTGGGGGCCTCACTGGACCACACTGGAGGAGCTCACTGTGCTACACTGGGGGAGCTCACTGGGTTGCACTGGGGAGCTCACTGGGCCACACTGGGGTGCTCACTGGGCTGCAATGGGGAGCTCACTGGGCTGCACTGGGGGGCTCACTAGGCCGCACTGGAGGACCTCACTGGGCCACACTGGGGAGTTCACTGAGCTGCACTGGGGGCTCACTGGGTCACTGGGGAACTCACTGGGCTGCACTGGAGGAACTCACTGGGCTGCACTGGAGGAGCTCACTGGGCCTCACTGGGGCAGCTCACTGGGCTGTACTGGGGGAGTTGACTGGGCTGCACTGGGGGCTCACTAGACCACAGTGGAGGAACTCACTGGGCCGCATTGGGGAGCTCACTGGGCTGCACTGAGGAATTCACTTCGTCACACTGGGGACCTCACTGGCCACACTTCTCCTGAGACGCAGGGACTCACAGTCCACCCTGCAGGTGCTAAGGGACCCCAGCAGGGAAAGCCCTCAGGGCACCTCGGTCTTGGGGACCCACTGGTGCCTGGGGGCTTCAGACATCCCCTGGGGCGGAACCACCCAGCCCCTACCCCCCCACAACAGCCCCTGTGCCCGTGGCCCTCTCCATGCTCAGGGTGGCCTTCCTGGAGCTTTAAGAAGAGCCGAGGGTCTGCCCAGGGCCTTTCCCGTGGTCCCCAGATCCTTCTGTCCTGGGGCACAGGTGCACCCTGGCAACCTCTGGTGGGTGCCCCTTGAACCCGGGCCGGTCTCCCACCTCCCACCATGTCTGCTCGCCGCTGAGTCATCCTCTGTGCCCAGCCTGTGCCCAGGCCTCGGATGTGCCTCCTCTTCCCCACGGACATGCACCTTCCTCTGGAATGTCGCTAAGGGAACTGCTCAGGACAGAAGCGTCCTCTAACCCCGCTTCCTGGCCGCGGCTCTGCTGGTACTTGGCACTGGGCCCCTTGGAGTGCCGTGCAGCCACCCTGGCCTCCACCCCTCGATCCACAGCACTGCTGGTCGTGACAACGCAAATGTCTCCGGACACCAGCAGTGTCCCTGGGGACAGAACAGCCGCCAGCCGAGGCTCTGGAGGCCACCAGGAGGCTCGGATGTGAGGGGACGGGCAGGTCTGGTGGCCACCCTGTCCAAGTCGTCTTCTCTCCCAGCGTCCCTGGGGCACGCCCACGGTGGAGGGAGGACGCGGTCTGCGGCCCTCGATGGCGAGCTGTGGGACGAGGGCTCTGGGCAGCCGCAGACGTCCAGGCGCAAAGTGGGTGCATGAGAGATGGCCGGGTGTGGCCCCCAGGAGGGGCTGGGCCTGCTGCGGGCACACCCTCACTGAGACCCCCACAGGGCGCCCACTAGGGCGGCTCTGGGTCCAGCTGCGACGGTGCAGGGGTCTCGGGTCCCCAGGTGGGCGACGCGTCAGAGCATGTGGGGGCTGGAGGGCCTTAGTCCCTGCGTGTCCCCCTCCCTTGTTTGACCTGCTGCGGTGTGAGCATCTTGGGGTGCACACGCTGTGAGTCTTGGGGGGAGGAGAAGAGAGCCTGGGGTGTGACCTCAGGGCAGGATGGCTGTGTCCCTCCCCCGCACCCCCCACCTTTCCTGTCAGCAAGGGGGAGGGGCCCCCACATCAAAGCTGCTCTCAGACCCTGGAGGCGGCCCCCGCCCTAGGAGCCCCCAGGGACTGTGTGGGGGGACCAGGCACCTTCCATGTAGCTCAGCCTTTAGCTTGGGTTTCCATGGAAACGGACCCAGAGGGGAACACATGCTTGCCAAAGTTTTTCAACTCTCCTTATTTTAAAGAATCTCACCTCCCCCTTCCTTGCCCATATTCAGATAGCTGTTTCCATGGCAACTAGAATAGAAAGTGCCAGAATGAGAGGAAGTCAAATGCCCGGTGCTCCCATGGCTGTCGGCTGGGGGCGGGGAGGCCAGGGGCAGGAAAGGGGAGCCGGGGCAGTGGCTGGGGAGGGCCTGCGACCCCGCAGTGGGGGCCTCACCACGGCGAGGGGTCCTCTTGAGATGCCTCAGTTCCCACCCTCTTGGGAGGAGGCTGGGCCAGGCCCCGTCTCTGATGGCTCTTTTGCCGTCAGCCATGGCGGCGGAAGCCTTTGGAGAGTCCGCATGGAGTAGGATTGGGAGGAGAGAGTTTCGGAGCAGCGTAGAAGCGTTGTCCCATCACCCTCGTCAGTGCTGAGCCCCTGACCCCGTGAGCACCTGCTCGCCCTCCTCTGCTGAGCCTGGCAGGTCCTCCAGAGCCCGAGACCCCCAGCTGGTGGCCGTGCTCACAGGGTGGGGGTGGGAAAGCACGTCTTCGCTGGGCGTCCCTGATGCATGGAGGTGGTCGCCAGGCCCTCACAGGGCACCTGCTCTGCCCACTTTGGAGAGACCCCCTCTCCTGTAGCAATGGACTGTGGCTCCTAAGAGGTGTGACCACCTCAACCTCAGAAAGTGACCTTGCCTGGAATAAGAGGATTTGCAGACGGGATGCCGCAAGGACTAAAGAAGAGGTTATCCTGGGTCGGGTCCCAAATGCAGTGACAGGAGACCTTAGAAGAGACAGAGAAGGAGAAGATGCAGAGCAGGGGGAGGCATGAAGGGGGAGCAGAGAATGCAGCCTGCAGCCTCCAGCTGGAAGAGGCAGGAGGGGCCCTTCCCAGAGCCATTAGCAGGACCCTGGCCCTGCCCTCACCTCCAGAACTGAGACAGAATAAATAGGTGTTGTTTTAAGACAGCCCCTTCTTGAAGGCTGGCTGTAACACCCCAGGAAACTAAGACAGCTTCTGGGGGCCAGGTTTCATGGCAGGTTGGGGTGCAGGGAAACGTTACTCAGGGTCAGGCTCGTCTTTCTCCGGACAGCGTGGAGGAAAGCAGGGCTGGGGATGGGGTTCCGGAGGGCTTCTTGGAGGAGGAAGCCACTGAGCAGAGATCTGACAGATGAATAGTGCTGGAGGAGATGCAGCTGAGGGGAGCCTGAGCACCCCGAGGAAAGCAGTGCAGCTGCAGCTGTGGCTGTGGTTGAGGCCAAGAGGCCATAATAACAATGACAGCAGCACGGGAATAATAGTCACCTGCCACCAGATCCCATGGTCTTCACAGGCAGCTGGTGAGATGGGTCCTGGCCCAGCTGGGTTTTAAAGGTGTCCTGGCCCTCAGGGCTCTTTACAACTGAGAGATCAAAGAAAGCACCAGGCACGGCCTGGGCGTGAACTTAACTGCAGGAATTTCCAGCAGGAGTGAGAAGGCCATCCTTCCCGGCACAGAGCTCGGACCCCGCAGTTAGGCGGGAATCAACGGGGCCATTAAGGGGGCCCGAGACAGACAGCAGGGGTCTCGTGAAATGATGACAGGTTAGCAGTGAATGTGGTTCCAGGAAGGGGAGCGGGGTCTAGACGAACGTCTTTTGCAGAGACGGGCTGCTTCTTGCGTCCATTGCCGTCCGTGCATCCCTCCTTTGTGAAATGGCTTCCTCGTGAGTTGACCAGGCCACACAGGCGCTGTGTGGTCTAGAGTGTCACAAAGACCCAGGCAACGACTTGACCCCTGGGCTCCACAAAAGGTGAAGGAACTGAAGGAACGAGGCCACTGCCCATAAGGGGACTGTCCCCTCCCGTGGCTGTGGCTATGGTTGGACGCACTTCCCAGGTGCCCCCGTCGCTGAGCGTGGACACAGGGTGAGGGGTTGCCAATGGAATGTGACTGGGCGTGAGGGTGCCTCTTTCTGTCCAGGCTCCATAATGTTGGGGAGGGTCCTGGTCCGATGTAAATAAACTTCTACCGCGTGTGAGCTGACTCTAATATTACACGTTTCAGAGCAGCTTTGGGCCCCCATCCACTTGATGGTTTTGAGAAGGAGCAAGTTCAGCATACTGGGATATTGTACCTCTGTAGAAAGATGAGCCCAAATCGCAAACACACTTCGAGAATTTGTCCAGCTAAGCTGCCGACATCGCTATCCAGGCCTAATGCCTGCCTTCAGCTCCCATCAGCTTCAGGCCTCCTCTTCCTGGACAGGTGACCTCAAAACCATGGTCCAAAACTCACTCTCACCTCCTCTTCCCAGGCGGTGTTGCCAGGGACACGGAGGCAGCTGGAAGTGCCATCAAAACCTGTTCTGGTTTGCTACAGCTGCCGGAATGCAATATTCTAGAAATAGAATGGCTTTTATAAAGGAAATTTATTAAGTCGCAAATTACAGTTCTAAGGTTGTGGAAATGTCCAAATTAGGGCACCAACAAGAAGTTACCTTCATTCAAGAAAAGCTGATGCCAGTGGTTTCCTCTCTAAGCCTCTGTGGGCCTTCACTTAGCTCCTCTGGGACACAACTTTGGGTTCTGGCTTGCTTAGCTTCTCATGTGAAAGCACCTGGCCATGTCTGCTGAGCTCTGCCCATATCTAGGCATCTGCTCTCTCTGTTGGCATGCCGAGCATCTCCAAACATCCATGTCTCTGTCAGCTCTGAAGCAACTGTTCTCCAAGTGTCTGACTCAGGTTTGTCCAAAATGTTTCCCCTTTTAAAGGACTCATGGAACCTAACCAAGACCCACCTTGAGTGGGTGGCGTCACATCCCCATGTAATCAGAAGGCCACACACACAAGTGGGTGTGTTACATCTCCATGGAAACAATTTGTTCTAGTTTGCTAGTTGCTGGAACGTGATATAGCAGAAATGGAACAGCTTTTAAAAAGGAGAATTTATTAAATTGCAAGTTTATGGTTCTAAGTCTGTAAAAATGTCCAAATTAAAGTAAGGCTATAGCAATGTCCAATCTAAGGCACCAACAAGATGTCACCTTCACTCAAGACAGGCCGGTGATGCTCAGGGTTCCTCTCTCAACTGGAAAGACACATGGCGAACATGGCAGCGTCTGCTGGCTTTCTCTCCAGGCTTCTTGCTTCATAAAGCTCCCCTGGGGTCATTTTCCTTCTTCATCTCCAAAAGTCTTTTGCTGCATGGGCTTTCTAGTTCTCATGGCTCTGTTGCTCTCTCCAAAATGCTTCCTCTTTTAAAGGATCCCAGTAAACTAATCAAGACCCACCTGGAATGGGTGGAGTCACATCTCCCTCTAATCAGAGGTTGATACCCACAATTATGTGTGTCATATCTCCATGGATATCCAATCACGTTTCTACCCTACAGTACTGAATAGGGATTAAAAGAAAGGCTGCCTCCACAAGACGGATCAGGATTAAAACATGGCTTTCCTAGGGTACATAATCCTTTCAAACTGGTACACAATCCAATCAAAGCTTCCTACCCTAAGTAATAAGTCTGGCTCCACAAATTGGATTAAAACATGGCTTTTCTAGGGTACATAATAGCTTTAAACCAGCACAACTATCCACTCACAAGTGAGTGTTGAGAAATCCTTCAATTCTAGAACAGCAGGGGAAGGATCTCTGAAAATCCACCCCTCCCTAAAGGCAATGAAGCCACTGGAAAAATCTGTCAAAATCAACTTTTTCAAGATCTGGAAATTAGCCAAAGGCTTGCAACAAGAAAAAAATGGCTGATTCTTGGTGAGAACAGGGAAGCACAAGGCATTTTAAGTTGCTTATTTTCATCTCCTTTCCCCTCGCTTCATGGTAGCATTGAAAACCAGCAGCCTGCAATCGCAGTGAAAGCCAGAAGCAAACAGAGCAACTGGGAAAGATGGTAGAGGGGCAGATGGGTTTGCAGCACCCTCGAAAGTCCCATTCTCAGTTGTCCCTGTTTACCCCACTGGAAGCTCCTGGAGAAGCCCAGTTCTTAGAGTTTATCTTTCCTTCGTCTAAACCATCAGCTGTGATCTTCAACGTCACAGCTGTCTGAGGTGGTGATGCCAGCTGGGGCAAACAAGACGTGACCCACGAGGAGGTCTGAGAAGTGAGATATCCTTAGGGGTCATGAAAAGCTCCAACACATTCCTGGGAATCTAGAAGGGCTGAGCACATAGTCTGGAAAGACCTGAGAAGGCTCCAGCCTCTCACCTCTGGCTGACCTTGAGGCAACAAAAAGACACAAGGCATATAGAAAATAAAAAGCACAAGGACAGATGGAAGTGGTACCTTCTCAGTAAGTAAATGCACTAATGTAAATAGATTAAATGCTCCAATGAAAAGGCAGGGATCAGCAGAATGAATTTTAAAATGATCCAACTTTATGCTGTCTGCAAGGAAACACTTTAGCTTCAAAGACACAAGGAAGTTGAACAGGAAAGGAGGGTACTATGCAAAAAGTAACCCAAAGAGAACTGAACTGGCTGTACAAGGATCCAACACAAAAACTTTAAGACAAAAATCGTTACTAGAAACAAAGAAGGACATTTTATAATGATCAAATCATCAATCTGCCAGGATGACGTACAATTAAAACCATGTTAGCACCTAACAGTAGATGCAGACCCCAAATACGGGAAGCAAAACTGCCATAATTGAGGGAGAAATAGGTAATTCAATAATGGAGGGTGGAGATTCAACACCACACTTTTTCGGCAATGGACAGAAAACTGGACAGAAGGTAACTAAGCGAATGCAAGACTTGGACAAGTTCTAACAGCCTCTAGAGAACATTCCGGCTATTCGCGTCAGAACTCACCATCTCCTCCGGGGCATGTGAACAGAACGGAGACTATGTATCAGGCCATAAAACAAGCTTCAATTAATTTAAAAAGATTGAAATCATACCAAGTGTGTTACCTGGTTACAATGGGATACCGTTAGGATAAGAAAAAAACAATTTGGGGGAATTTACAGGTACATGGGACCTAACAACATACTTCTACGTGGCCAGTGGTCAAGGAAGCGCTCATAAAAGAAATTAGACGGTATCTGAAATACTAAGTGAAAACAAAACATAGCAAAACACATGAGGTGCAGCTTAAAGCAATGCTCAGGGAAAATTTAGAGCTAAATTTAAAAAAGAAGAGTCTCTCAAATCAGTAATCTAGACTTTTAGCTTAAGAAATGTCGCCGATGAAAAGGTTTAAGAAGAAAAGAAAAGTAAGCGACGGGCACAGGTGGGGGCGTCCTTCTCGGCCGAGGCAGCAGTGGGAGCGAGGTGAGGAGGCAGGGCCCACCCTGTGCTCCCCAGGACCCTCGGACCAGCAGAGGCACCGCGTGGGCGGCCGGGTAGGGCGAGTCCCCGAGCCAGATGCCCCCTGAGAGGGGCCCACGTCTCCCTCCACCTCAAGGCATGGCTCTGGGCCCGGGGGGTGGTCCTGGGCTGGGGGGGTGGGCGGTGGGTGGGTCTCTGGCTCCTGGGGGCCAGTAGGGTCGCGGACTCCCAGGGGCCGGCCTCGGGGCTCCCGGGGTGCCAGGGTGGGGCTGTCCACGCTGCCACCATATGAGGACACCGTGGTCTCCTCCCTTCCCTGAGGACCAGCATTGTGGGCAGAGCTGTGCTCTCAGCAAGGACAGGCCCAATCAGTCGGGGCCAGTGTGATTTATGTTAAGTGGAGGAGGGGAGGGGAGGGAGTGGATGGAGGAAGGGGAGGTGTGGGGTGAGAGAACAGGAGGGGAGATGAATTGGCTCCTTTTGGGGGCGGGCGGCACGCTGCAGACTGGGCGTTCCTATGGGAGCTGGTGAAGCCTTGAGGGAGCATTTCTCCTCGGAATCCTGAGCGCTTCGCTTTGAAGGCCTCTGGCTGAGTGGACAAGGACGCCTCCCCCCCTCCCCGTCTCCTTGCCTTGAAGGCGGCTGGTGCTGGGGGGTGCTGATCCCCCTACGGAGCCGTCCACAGCCAGGTCAGGGCAGTGTCTGACCCCCTGGTCCCCAGAGGACAGGGAGGCCGTCGGTGGTGCTCGGAAAGATCTGTGCAGTGGACGCTCCATTCAGGGGGCGGCCGAGGGGGTGGCTCTGGCCTCCTACCCGCGCCTTCTGATGCCTCCGCCTTGCCTTCCTAGTGGAGGGTGTAGTTTTACTGCCTCTGTCCAGCCCTGGCATTTGTCCCCCGGCCCTGTGACCTCCTGATGGAGAGCTGAGGGCCTGGCTTTGCACCAACCACTAACCTCATCATTGGTCAGCACAGGGACCCCCTATCCCCTGCTCAAGGCTGGTCCCCAGACCTTACCCAGTCCCCAGACCTCACACGCCCAGCCCGAGGCAGGTACCCGCCAAGCCCGAGGCACCCCCAGATCCAGGCAGGTGCTCCCCAGCCCGAGGCCCCCCAGCCCGAGGTCCCCAGCCTAGCATCTCCCTGGCACCCCTGTGTTGCAGACGAGTCAGGAGTTTTCTTTCCGGGCCGTCCCGTGTGGCTGACCCAGGTCCACCCCTTGCTGAGGACACAGGCTCCCCTGCACCCTCCCCTCTGTGGGGGACAGAAGGGCCCTGCCGGCAGCACTGACCCTAGACCCTGCGGCCCCCGGACCTCGCGGGTCTGGGGGCTCTGGGACTGCACGGCGCCCTGCAGCGCGCCCCCAGCACCCCCCGGGCCCGGGGCAGTGGGGGTCCGAGTTCTAGGCCCTGAGAGCATGGGGAGGGGTGCAGACAGACGGGGTGGGCCCAGAATTCTGTTTTTACCGGGTCCGGAGATTAGGTGCCATAAGCATGAAGAATGCTCCAGAATAGGCTCTGTTTGTTAATATTGTTGTTCCAGTAATATCTTTGCAGTGGTAGCTGTGGTAATCAGATCATCATTAAAATATAAAAAGCCTTGGGATAAGAGTAACTGAATCAAGTCTAATGACCAAATTTCAGTATGTAAAATGAAAGATCTTAGAGAGATATGGAAAAGTTTTCCTGGATTTAGGCTTGGGACAAACTAAATATTGCAGTATAGTTTTCAGAACTTCATGGTCAACGTTATTTTTAAAATTGTTTGTAGTGTTGATATCATGAAGACAAAGAGATTTTTCAACCTCTGATAAAAGGAATTTTATGGTAAATTTTGAATTGAACAAATGCAATTTTATTCTCTTTGGGTATGTTCTTCCTAAATTTATACAAGCTTACTGATAAAATAAGCCAATATTATTCTCAAAATTGTTCTTAAAATAGCCTAACTAGACAGGTTAGGTTACCTGGAATGAGCAATGTACCAGAGAAATGATGACACTTATAAACTATAATAAAATGAGAATACGCTGACGCTTCATATATACTCTATTTAAGGAATCAGTTAAGTTTAGTAAGAAATATAAATGGATTTTTTTCTTACCTTGATTACCTGGATTTCAAGGAATCTGGCTTTTTGGCTCATTGGCCATTTGTTACCCCAGAATGTGGAAAATTTGAACAGAGGCCCCCTGCCACTGGCGCGCCAGCCCCCGCCCTCCCCTCTTCTGCCGGCACAGCCTGGGACGCCCCCTCCGAGCCCCCCCAGGGCCCCCTGCCCGCCCTGAGCTCCTCCAGCTCTGGGGCCCCCTGTGGGTTTTGGGCCCCCCAGCCCACAGGCAAGACCCCCGTGTCATCCTGGACCTCTCAGTTCCCCATGCTGCCCCACCCTGAGCAGACCCCGCCTGCCCCAGCACCTTCCCCAGTGTCCGCAGGGCCCCCTCCAGCCGCAGTCGCCTAATCCCTTCTTGGTGTTGGCTGTGGACCCCTCCTGGAGCCCCCCCGACATCCCTTCCCCCAGTTCCCACAGCCCCTGCCAGGGGGTCAACCTACGAGTAACTTTTGAAACATCATGTCCACATTTCACAGCCCTTTTCTTTTCCACAGCATGGTGTGTGGGTGTCTGCTGCTGCTGTGACAAAGCCCCCCGGACCCAGTGGCTTGAAGCAGTGCATTATTTATTATCTCCCTGGATTGCCATCTGCAGGTACTTGGGGGGTCCCCTGGGGGGCTTCCCTGGGGGACTCCCGGCCTACCCGCTCCTCTTCCAGCTTCCTGTGCCCGCCAACCCCCCGACTCGAGGTCCCCCATCTTCAAGTCCGCAGTGGGGGCGCCTCCCACCGCTGCTGCCTCTCACACGGACGGGCCCTGTGTCCCCTCCCCAGGGGTCCCTGTGACGCCATGGGGTCCGCCCTGAGCACCCAGGACCTTCTCCCCACCCCGGGGTCCTAGATTGAGTCTAGTCTGCAGAGCCGTTCATGGGCCCTGGAAATTGGGAGCACGCACATGTGGGGTCCCTCATCAGCTCACCTTGCCCAGCATGTCCCAATTACTTTTCTCTCATCCATCTTAGTAAGGTTTATAGTTTTCTACAAGCACACTTCTTAATCACCTAAGGCCACTCTTCACAGGAATGTCTATTTTTGGTGGCCATCATGAAAGGGTTTGGGATTTTCCCCAAATGGTGGTTGTGATATAGCAAACTTTTGATGTGTGCATGTTGCCACACCTCCAGCAGCCCCACAGAAGGCTGCTGTGGGTTCTCAGAGGTTTTTGTGCATTTTCTTGGCACACAGTGATTGCATCAACGCATGGCGGCTGTTCTGCCTTCTCTGGGGCCACCCCTGGAGCCGCCCCTCCAGAGTTCTCCATGGCATGGCGGGAACCGCCACAGTGAGAAACTTACAGCGCAGCCCGGGGTGTCCGGGGTTTGGGACTTTACTGGGGTGCCTTTACACTTCCTCTGTCTCCCCTGGAAGGCGGCGGCCGAGCAGCGCGGGTGGCTGGAAGAGCTGAAAGCAGGGCTGGGTGTCCCCACCCGGGAAGGGTCCCTGGCCCGGGCTGCGTGCGTGTCCGAGTTGCTGTTGGGCGGTAGAACTGCGCGCAGCCGCGCGGGTGGGCTTCCAAGCGGGTGGGTTTCGAGGGCGTCTCCTCCCTGGTGGTCTGTCTCCACCTCCCTGCAGGTGACAGACATGAAGTGGGTGTACCCGCATCCAAGGCAAACCAAACGCACAAGGCCCCTGGGGAGCCAGCGCCCACCTGCTCCCTAGGAGGGGACCTGTTCTAGTCTGCTAGCTGCCGGAATGCAACATACAGAAACGGAATGGCTTTTAAAAAGGGGAATTTAATAAGTTGCTAGTTTACAGTTCTAAGGCCGAGAAAATGCCCCAATTAAAGCAAGTCTATAGAAATGTCCAATTTAAGGTATGCAGGGAAAGATACTTTGGTTCAAGAAGGCCGATGACGTTCAGCATTTCTCTCTCGGTTGGAAGGGCGCATGGCGAACACGGCAGCGCCTGCTGGCTTTCTCGGGGCTCTACCAAAAAAGGGACTCTCTCCAAAATGTTTCCTCTTCTAAAGGATTCCAGTAAGCAACTCCACCTTCAGTGGGTGGAGACACACCTCCATGGAAACCATCTAATCAAAAGTTACCGCCCACAATTGGGTGGGTCACATCTCCATGGGAACAGTCAAAATGCTCCCACCCAGCAATGTTGAATGAGGATTAAAGGGCATGGCTTTTCTGGGGTCCACCACAGATTCAAACATGCAGTACTGAATAGGGATTAGAAGAAACGGCTGCCTTTACAAAATGGGATTAGGATTAAACATGGCTTTTCTAGGGTACATACATCCTTTCACACCAGGACAGGACCCCTTTAGGTGATGGGCTGGGAGCGAGTGACCTTTCCCCGCAGCCGTGCACGGGGACCCCGAACCCTGCGCCGTGGTCCTTCTGTCTGGGGCAGCTGGCGAGGGACGGAGCCCCAGTGAGGCCAGGAAGGAGCAGCCACTCCCAGGGTCCCTCCCGGTGGAGGACGACTAGGCCCGTGTCCCACCACAGCCAGCAGCCGCCGCCCTCAGCTGCCCTCCTCCTCGGCTCCAGGTCAGCTCCTTCACGGGGCTCTCACTGCGCTGCCCTCCTCCTCCCAGCTGCAGCCCTCCTGGCCCACCGCCCCCCTCCTGCAGGGCCCCCCAATGTGATGGCTACGACCCAATCAACAGAGAAGTCCTGAAGCCCCAGGATAATCCATTTCCTCTCCCCACCCCCCCGGGCCGCCCTCTCCACGGCTCCAAGGAAGGCGGTTCTTTTGCTGCTGCAGGTGTGAGACGGGGGCCCCTGGGCTAGGAGGGCAGCCCTCCTTCCTCTCAGGGCCTCTGGGAGGGCCCCCTTCCACCAGCATCCCCAGCACCCTTCCGCCTCCCACCCAGTCCCCCCGACTCCCCCTTCCTGACTGCAAGGCTGGGCTGCTGGGTCGGGTCGCGGTGCTTGGTGCAGCTCTGCAGGCTCAAAGCGGGCACGGCCGGGAGCCCAGGCCTGCCCAGTGCTCAGGACACCCGCACACTGCCAGCCTCAACACTGGTGTAAGCACACATGTGTGCACACACACACCATACACAAACACAAGCACACACATATACCCACATGCCTGCCCACACAAACACTACACACATGCACACACGTGTGCCCACACCCGCCCACCACACTCAAACATATGCACATGCAGACACACCGCATGCACACCCACCCACCACACCCACCCACCTACCACACACACACTCACATGCACATGCACACACACACACACACATGCACACGCACACACACATGCACACACGCATGCACATATGTGCTCCCGTCACTCAGGGGCCAAGTTCCAGATGAGCTCCGTGTCTGCTGACCGCTGACCTCTGCTCTTGGCCATGACCCATGTATCCCCAAGCCCAGTGGAGACTGGCCGGCTGAGGGAACAGAGGTCATGTAGCACTGGCCACGGGG
>PVIY010051617.1:0-15597 GCA_004026745.1 Myrmecophaga tridactyla | reverse complement strand
AATTGCATTTTGAGACTGCAAATCATTAGAGGAAATGTCAGGAAAGATTGTTGTGGATATTTTACCAAATATTCTCAAATGTTAGCCCTGTGAGAAGAAACAGTGAACTTTCCAGCTGCCGGGAATAAGAGGAAACAGTCATGATTCTTAGGTTAATTGATCACAAAATTGACATCTGCTCTTGAATGGAGTTAAGACGTCACAGATGAGCGACTGGCCTTGGTTCCACTATGGGTTGTGCCAAGTGTCTACACATAAACCTTCATGAGGTCCAGAATGGACCCTAAATGGTCAGCAGCCACTTCATGGCCCTGTTTCTTAGGCCAGTGGTGTCAGACGCCTACCAACAGGCTTACTTTTGAGGAAGAAAAGGATCTTTGTTCCCACTATTCTTTCCAGATTTCCCCAAAAGTCAATGAGTTAAAAACATCACATTCTCTTTCAGCCATCACAACACATGGTCAACAAATAGCCTAACACTTTCACCAGGACCCTGCTGAGCCTTGATTCTACGATTTCTAGCTGCAACTTCCTCAAGTACACAAGGAACTTAACGGTCATGCAGCAGTTCATTCTCAAAGTGAGTTCAAGTGTCACATTGTACTAGCCTTGGAAAGCTTTTTTCCTTCTACAGTAGGTCTGCCATTTGATAATTCACTATAATTAATGTGCCATTAGTTAGGCTTATTTGCCGACACAAAGCATCCACGTGGCATGCGCTTGTCAGCACCGTCAGGATGTGGCACCCAGCAGGCAGAACTGCCTGTGGCTCCTGGCATCGGGCCATCTGGCATGCTGGGCCCCTAGCGCCCTCCACCTCCGCCCAGCCTCGAAGCCCCAGTTACCACAGCATGCTCCAGAAATCCTAAGGCCCTGGAGACCAGCCAACTCAGGTAAACGCTCGATGCAAGCACAATCTATAGAGTGCCCCAGGCCCAACTATTCCCTACAGTTCTCTCCACTTATCTCAAGTCAGACATTCTGCACGGTGTAGCAACTTCCCTTCTGGAACATACCAACCAGAGTCCAAATACAACCAGAGCTAGGATATGGAGATCATTCTTCCAATTTCATAAACTCTGGGCCCATCAGAGCTCCTAGAGTTTGCATTTGGGAAAAGCTGGGCCCTGGTTAAAACAGGAGTGAAATGCCCTGTTTTTATTTGGAAATGCTTCTCCATTTCCAAAGTCTTTGACTGTAAAGAGGTAAAATATCTGGGAGTTCCTACAAGAGTTTCAAGAGGCATTCCTGATTGAGGAATCTCACCTTCCACCTATCTTCACTCCTTTCACAAGCCAGAAATTGAGTCTCTGGTTCAATAATAGCTTGGTTTCACTTCACTAATGCACCTACTGGCAGCCTTCTAGGATGGAGCTCTCAGGGCTGAGACAGTCTCTGCACGTCTATTGGCTGCTCCGTGCCAAGTGGTCCAAACCAACAGACCCACCGGGCCCAGCAGCTGACCAAGACTGCACATGGTCCCTGACACTTGGTACAGATCACGACAGAAATGTTTCAGAAAAGACCAAAGAAATCATCAATTCTTACTGAGGCAGAAAAAGTTCTATAACTTTGAGTCCCCTAAAAAGAACTTTGTAATTACTCAAAGATCACAGTTTTTCAGCTTATTGGGTAGAAACTTTGTTAAGTTTGACATTTTAAATAAAGACTCTTCTCCACATTTTGAGAGTATTATAATTCAAAGGATTTGTGAACATGTGCTTCATTTTCACATGGCTTACAAATGGAAGAGTGTTTCAACATGTCTTCAATTTACACATCCTACAATTTAGGATAACTACTATTGCCTTCATTCATTCCACAAATAATTGCCAAGGACGGGAAGGCTTTAGTACACTGCTACTGTGAGGAAAGGAAATGAATACAACTTAGATCTAAGGTTATTAAACTATTCTACTCAGCCTTTTAAACTTATTTTTGAGAATGATGCCACTGATCAAAGACAGTTCTGAAATTACAAGTGCGATGGACACACGCGACAAGGGGCTTCAGGAAAGGCAGCAGGCATAGTCATCAATGCCATCTGTACCCCAGCAGTTAGCAGCGCTTTCAGAAGTTTTTTTATAAGTCTTCTTCAGCTCCAATTAGCCCTGAGGCCCTTCGAATACCATTGTCTTAACTAAAATACTGAAAATGTAAATTTAAAAAATCATTTCATCTAAGTTCTCTTAAAAAAAAGTTCACAATATCTTTTCCAACCAAGAAACTTGAGCCAACATTTTCTGGATCCCTGCCTGACTTGAAAGATTCTCCTATGGAACAAATTTTGGAAGGGTATACAAAGAAATTTAATAGGGACAAAAAATGATAAGCTTAAAAATACATCAATTTTACTAAATAGTTCACCATCACTCAAACCTGGAAATCCCCTCCTTGTTGTTCACGGTGAACTCAGCAGCTACGGGCAGTGAGTTCTTGGGTATTTACACCTACTTTGCACCTGGTCAATTTTACTTCCTATAACAAGCGTATGCTACCCCAACCCAAAAAAATTCCCAAAGAAAGAAAGCCAGAGCAGGAAGCACCCAAGACTTCCTCGGTCCTACCTACCAGGCCCAGTGCCAGGCAGGACAACTGGCCCTCAGAGCCCACCACCCAGGTGGTGGCTCAGTTCCCCACTCTGCCCAGCCCAGGGTCTGCTATGGCCACCACCCCTCAACCAGGCAATGGACATGGACAGATACTTCTGTGAATTTTCTAAGTTATTTTTTGGAACCACTCAATACCAAACTCATTCCCCTTCTGACCTTTTACTGCTTAAGTTTTTCCACCACTTCTGGTAAGGAAGGCTTTTCCATAAAGGACTAATTCCCTGTACTACCTCAGGTCTCCAGGAGCTCTGTTTGTGTTTTGGCTTGCAGTGCAAGAACACATTTTCTTAAAAGGAGTATTTTTATTAGAAGTGAAGTGAACAGTGAGGTAAGATTATTCTCCCTCATGTGACTGGTCTAAAAGCTGGTCTAAAGTCTCCTGGAAATAGAAACAACTGATACTTTGCTATAGATGAAGACACCCTACACACACAGCACATAACAAGCCTTCTCTTCACCAGAAGAAATCTTAACACAAAATGGTGGGCATTTCCCATCTTCTAATCTTTTTCCCAGCTGGGCTTAGATTTCATGGAAAAGATTCTGAAAACCACTGAAATTTACTTCTAAGCAAAATACAAGAAAGAACACAAACTGAGAAGTTTAAAATGCTGAAGCTGTCATTAGCTGGATATTGGTAAAGTTATCTCACAATATATAGTGAGAATAATCTGGATTTATCACCGTATCACCTAAAGTTTTTCCTGTAGGTACATCGCATGTGTGTGTGTTCATTATTAGAAATGAGTACATAGAACACACACAAACATCTCCACGGCTTTCAAATTACCTGGCAGTCTTCAGCATTCAGTCACTATACTAATTTTTTCATATACATCATCAAAGATAACATTAGCTACAATTGTTAAAAAAGAAACTTAGGATCACAATATAAATCTGGTTGAAAGAGTCCCAAATAACTTAACAATCTTAGTAGCATGGCAAAGCTCAAATCTTTAAAGATTTCCCACGTAACTGAAAATCTTTCAAATATAGAGAAATAATTGACCCAGATTAGAAACCTTCAATGGATATGAAATTGCCTAGCAACAGAATTTGGCACAAAGTGCTCAAAACTTACTATTCCCAACTCCGTGCAGTAGAGGCAACACGTGCCCCTCTGCATTCACACACCATCTGCAGCAACTTGACTGCGGAGGCATAACACGATAGTGCAACAAACCGTTTACATGTATCTGTTCTTCACTATTCCTATACAGTTTCACATCTCATGCTACCTCACCCAAAAAAACCCTCTGAGCTGGACTAAGTAAGCACTGTCATCTCAGCGGCAACAGAAAGAGCCGAGAGGACAACCAATGGAGAGGACAGACTAGAACAGAGAAAAGCTCACTCGATGCCTGGGTGGTGGTGCAGGTGTGGTGCAGGTGTGGGGCTGGTGTGGTGACGGAGGTGACGGCGGTGATGATGGTCATGGCTGCGATGGTGACAGCAATGTCCTAGAAAATGGGAGCCAGGGTGGACCTTCGGGACTCAGGAGAACTGGACTCTTGATCTATTCCTGACCTTAACTCCCAGTATGACAGTTTTCATCTGTAAAAGGGGAACAACACTGAACCCAGTCCTGAACTTACTTCAAGTTTTCTGCAGGAAAAACAAGCCCTTCTTACAGTGATCTCTGAGCATAATGTCAGGGTGGCTAGGGACATCACATCAAAACAGAGGAACTCAGTCAAACTTGGTAACAAAGGACAAAGGACAACATATTTATGAAAAATAATGCTAATGGATTTCATATTTTGAAAAGTCGATAAACTTTGAAAGGTTAAAGTTAGTTCAGCTAAAAATACAGA
The DNA here is from genome assembly GCA_004026745.1 of Myrmecophaga tridactyla. Lineage (NCBI taxonomy): Eukaryota > Metazoa > Chordata > Mammalia > Pilosa > Myrmecophagidae > Myrmecophaga > Myrmecophaga tridactyla. Next base: position 11,171 of record PVIY010051617.1, on the reverse strand, counting down.
AAAAAAAGTCCTATTAAATCTCATTTATTTGTGAGAAAAGAGCCGGCTAATGGAAGTGAATTAAAGTCAGGAGAACGCTTAAATCTCTATTTTAATGAATTATTGCCTCCTTCCATCTTCAAATCTTGAACTTAAGGTGTTTATTAGAAAAACAATGGTTTTTCAGTCCATTTTCCTGCCTTCCAATACACACTCTGTAAGTAGAAGGAAGTAAAGAACTACCAGGTGGTGTCTAGACTATTCAAGAAGTCAGCTGCCCAAACCACTGTAAAATGGGATAAAATCTGTTCCTAACAGAGGAGGGAAAAGCATGCGAGGTGGCGATTACTTAATTCTAGTGGCAGGGCACACCCTGAATATTTTATACAATTATAACACACTCTGATACATCCAAAAACAACCTATGTGAAGCTACACTGCAAATTCACTTTAAAGTTGTTGGGGTTCTAGGCAACGACTATCAGCGACTACTAACGTTACAGAGGAGAGCCTCCTGACAAAGAACCCCTTCTTCAACGCCCCCCAAAACAAACAAACCAAACCAAACCAACTGGAATCTAACCAAGCCTCTCTACCAATTTACAGGAAATACAGGGACAGAGAAACACTTAAACAACACGGGATGAAAGGAGCAAAATCCAGACTGGAAAATTCGGGAGTTTCCTTCAACAGAAAGATTATAAGTGGGTGGGAGAGAGGTGGAGAGAGAGCGGTAGAGGGAAACCTACAAATTAGCGGTGACAGGAGATGCACCCACCAGCTGCGATGGTATCGACCTTAAGACTCCCCCGACTGGTCAATGGGCTGTGCCTGGGGATGACCAGGGTATTGATGAAACAAGAGCGGTGGGCTGCTAACTGCTGGTGCTGGGGCCTGGGCTACAGGCTACCGTTCTCTACTCCGTGTCAAGCTTGAAATTCTTCATAAGATCTTTATTTCTAAAAATATGCTGCTATAAATCTGTGGCCAAAGCGTATAAAAACTATAGATATCTATTTTTGGCCAGAAGTCCTCATTCAAATGATGAACCCATCCTCCCCCTCAACCAATGGACACAGAACCCACTGTGTGGGCCTCAACGATTTTCATTTTCTCCCAACATTTTATTATGAACAATTCCAAACACACTAACAGACGGAAGGCTATTACCATGAGCGTCATCTGGCACTTATGCCACCCCTGGTTATACATAGGTGTCTCCCGGTAAGACGAAGGCGCTGGCCTGTCTGAATTTGAAACATTACAGAAACACCGAATACAAACACAGCGCGCTACCAGGACAGGCCCCGTTACTAAAAGCAGGAGGGCTGGAGTGGAGGGCCAGGACCAGGCGCTGTTCCCGAGGCCACGCCTATACTCGGGGGCTGACCACAGAAAGGACACCTTCAGCCCGAGTGGGCTGCGTCCTGCTGCCCCACCGCGCCGGCCCACGTCTCCCCCAGCCATTGCCACCAGTCAGGGGCCACACACACCACGGCCAAAACTCCCTCTCTGAGGAACTTACAGAAAAAAGAAAAAACAATTACCTGATGGTTACTGGAACGTAAGAGATAACGTGAATTCTAATTAGCATGTAGACAGACCAGAATCAAGACAAAATCAATGATTCCATCTTTAAGGAAACTGTTTTGTATATTTAGGGAAGACATTTTTTGAATTCTTGAGCCTTTCTTGCCGAATGTTTAAAGTCATTAGAAAGGCCTGCTTTAACCCACTCGGTAGAAAATAATTCTCTCCTGCTGATCTGGGTACTTTTGCCCATGCCGACATCTGAAACCATGGGGCATTCTCTTAAGCCCTTTACCAGAAGGCATGCTACACGGGCACACTGATGCCCGAGGAAAACAAGAGCACATCAGTGTATTAAGGGGAAACGACGCATGCACAGGAGCCACCCTCAGTAGAGGTAGGTGGACAGCTAAATGCCTAAATTTGTATGCAGGTGAGGGTAGGAGGCTGCAGGCCACCCTGCACCTCGATTAACTGAGCTGGGGAGGCCGCGTTCCTTTGAGGCTGTGGCCGTGGCATGTGTGGGATCAGGACGCTAACAAAACTCCAGAAAAAAACCAAATTTCCAGGAGAAGCGGCTGGATCAATATCCTGGGATCCTTTCTCATGTGCTGGCCTAGGTGCCTCCCTGAGTCACAGGATTTCAGGGTGGGCAAGGCCCTCCTGGCCAACACATCCTTTGCTGACAAAGACCCACACACCCCACCTGGCCTGGCTGTCCAAGCACATGGTGAGGTCACAGGCCCTGTGGCATCTCTGCTCCCCCCCAGCACCCCACCTACATGTACCCTCTTTATATTCATCCAGCCCCCCACGCTCCCAGGCCCACCCACTCCCAACACCAGGGTCCTGACGTCTTTGCTCCCACCCACATCCACCTTCTCTGCTCCCACCCGGCCCCCCACTCATGCCCACTGTGTGCTCCCTGAGCAGGAACCACAGGTGAACCCAAAAGCCATGGCAGGCAGCAGCATCTTTTCTCAGGCCAATCAAGAAGGTAAGTGATGCTAGGCTAGGACGGAGATGCCACCACCGAGAGTCCCAGTCCCCTGAGTGGTCCAAGTCCAGTGGTGCAGCTTTTCTCTGCACGAGGCCTGCCAGGATGGCATGCTCCAAGGCAGCCAGTTAAGACGGCCACACGCCTGGCCCTGAGTCCCACAGCCAGCCAGAGCAGGGAAGGAATGCTGGTGCGGGGCAGAGGGGCTGACTTTCTGACGTGCCCGAGCCTTGGCTGCCGGGTCTGGGCGGGGGATGGAAAAGAACCAGTGACCCAGCGTCCTCCGCCTCTCGGGCTTCAGGATCCCGGGCTGAGAGCTGCACAAGCAGCAGCGTGGGGGGGGACCCCGGCATCCCCACTCACCTCTGCACCCCTGCCTTCTCACCTGTAGAACGGGGACAAGACCTGCCTCCCACACCTGTCAGGAGGGCTACCTGGCACTTGGCATGGCGCGTGCACAGAGTGCTGTCCTGCCCATTAGGCCCTCAGCGCCACCACCTCCAGGGCTGTCCCCACAGGATCAGCAGAGACGCAGGACTGGGCAGAAACCAACTCTCTGCCTCCAGGAGGGGATGCCTCCGTCTAGGCAGGTGGGGGCAGCCCTCGACAGCCCACCCGAGGGCGCATTTCAGCTTTCTGAAGGTGCTCTGTGTATCTGCCGGGAACGTTAAAGCATAACCCGAGAGGACCGAATGACCCCTGACATACTCGTTTTGTTTGGGTATTTTTAGTAACAAAATCAGCACAAACTGAAAACCACACACACACCACTACCTCCTTGGACGACAGGCAGGGTGGAGCACGCGCACGGTTCTCCGAGAGGTTTCAGGTCAGCCACAGCAGGTGCCGGCTACCCAGAATCAGTCTGCGTCGGGGTCTATTTCTTGGCCACATGAGAAAACGCTTAGGTTCTTGCTTTGTTTTCCTAATCACCCAAAGACACGAACTGGACAGAATACAAAAGAGATCTATACCTCTATCTACCTATACACACCTCAATTATACATACATCTAGACTTTTTTAAATCTACATTTAAAATGTAGAAAAGAAAACCAAAGACACCACCATCAATTATTTTCAGACTCAATAATTATTTACTATGGCTAATTATAAAAATTTATCCAACTTTTATCATCAGCCCAGTTGTCTAACAACACACACAGTTAACAGACCAAGTAAAATATTTCATTTCTTAATGCAGGCTTTTATTCCAGATGGAGGACCACTGCCTGCCTGAGACGCCACCACCTGAATGTACAGCGTAGCTCCAACCAGTCTGCTCCAGCAGGGAAGGGCGTTCCTGGGCATTGCCGCGCTACAGGCCATTGCCTCTCTCAACCCACTTCACCTTCATAGCAGTCCTCACAAATCCACCTCGTGCTCCTGTCCTGGAAATGGCCAACACATGCACTTAAAGATGTCCAGCCCATTAATACCCCTCAAAAGCCCTGGAGAGAGGGTCACACGGTGGCAGCGTCCTCTCGAGATGTCCGCAGGACGAGCTGCCAGGACAGACTAAAGTCTGGACATCGCTGAGAAATCAAAGGGGCTAAACTAGATAATTTTGGCAATTTCCTACTTCTGGCTTTCAAGAGTCTACACGGAGCTAACAAGCAAAAAAATACCCAGGACAGTGGCAGAGAAGTGCGGTCTCTCTTCAAAGGCCAGCAAGAGAAAGACAGTTGGTGTCAGCATCTGAGAGGACAAGGACTGTGCCATAAAGATGGTGGAAAGGATATCTCACCGTCTCGGCTGGGAAGGCTCTGGCTGGTTACCCAGAGAGCAGCTGGTGCAGCACATGAGAAGCTAAGAATCTCTTCCTTGGCTAAAATATTCTCTTTTCCTTCACCCATGCTTCCTTCCTTTCTCAGGTGCATCCCACAATAGTCACCTCCCCCTGCTCCATGTGGGATGAAGCGCTTGTGCTGCCTGCCCCTCTTTTCCACGGCGCGCTCCTCCTGGCCTCTGCCGCGGCGAGGTGGAGGTGCGCCGGGTGCGGGGAGGGGGCCGCCCCGCGGTGCAGGCCAGGGCCCTGCACGTGTCACAGGCACGCAGGGCCCACAATGGGAGGGCGCGACATTGCTTTAGACAGATGTCCACTGCGTCTCATGCCCAATTCTGTCCCTGCTTTCCTCGCACAATAACTACAGATGACTCATTACTCATTCAGCTTTGCGTTTTTCTCAAAAGTCCATTTATTTCTTTTTTCCCATTCTTCCCCAAATGTAAACAAAAATAATTTTATTCTCCCTTCAGCACAATACATGTGTCCCCAACGTTGTTTGCTGGTGGCCAGCCTGGGAGGGGTTGCTGTCATTTAACCTACTCCTCTTAAATCAAAACTTCTCACCTTATGATTTCCGTAGATTCCACTTTGAGGAACCTGTTTACCATGAGGCTCCAGGACTGCATTTTCTTGGGAACCTCCCTGAGCAAGCCTGGAGTGGGATGTCCCAATTACATAAAGTCCTGCAACAAAAGGCTCTCCAAAAGAAATATAACATGACTCTTACAGATAATTTTAAATTTTCTAGTAACCAAGGGAAAAAGTAAAAAGGACCTAATGAAATTAACTTTAATAATATATTTCATTTAACCCAAAGTATCCAAAAAATGGTAATTTCAACATGTAATCAACATAAAAAATTATTGAGATGTTTTACATTCTTTTCCCCATCCTAAGTCTCTGAAGCCCAGTGCGGGTTTTATAATGGCGGTGGGTTTCACACTCAGTCCAGACATGCCCCATTTTGAATGCTCATGAGCCACATGGCAGGGGGAGGCAGTTGGCCAGTACAGGGTCAGCACATCCTTGGGCCCCTCTCATGCCTCTCCAGCTCCAAGCTCAGACCCTCCCCAGAAGGTACCCAAGCCTGAGAGAGTGCCTGCATACACGGATGGACAAACAAGTGGGTCAGGGTGCCTGTGCCCACACCTCAACATGCTTGACCCCGTGAAGACGTCTTCTTGGAACAGAGGGCCTAGGGACCCCTTCTCACAGAAGGTCTCTCCATGCTGCCTAACTTCTGGTCCTCCGACAGTAGGGGGGTGGTTTGTTCTGTACATGTCACTCTAATTCCAGCGGCCTGAGAGCCACCTCGTCTGCATGCCTCCACAGACACCAGTTAACACCTGCAATGTGTACTGGCAGGGTAACTTCTTGTTCATCCGTATTTCCACCTAAGTGGCTTGGTGGCGATTCTGTTTCATTGGCAGTTCAAAATGCCCAAAAGCAACCAATAAGCAAGTATTTTAAAAGAGGCATAAATATATCTTACCTATTTTTAACTGCATTCAACCCAGGTGAATCTTGCCTGGAATATCAAGAATAAACTCAAAAGACAGAGAATTCACATCTTTGTTAATGTGATTGAAATGCTCAGTTGGCAAATGATGGAAAACCAAGTACATATGTTTGTTTAAAAATCACATTTTCCTATACCTCATATAATTTAAAGCCCAAGAAACAATTATCTCTATAAAAATAAGAGTAAAAATAATGCATTTCCACTCTGCCACACCTGATGAGTCAGGAGGCATCTGGTTTTGACATCAGGTCCCACGGCCGAGAGCTCCAAGTCCCCAAGCATAACCTCAGCAGGCCCGTGGGCCTGCTGCTGAGCCAGGGCAGGGCACCGCCGAGGCTATCACCCCACCAGCAAGACCCACTGCGGGCACTGAAAGGCACCAACCCCCAAAACCTGGGGGGGAGCCACAAAGACGTAAACTTCAGCACCTCAAACCTGCACATCACCATTTGTTCTGTGGAAGCCTATGTGACACCGAGAACATTCTTAGAACAAAAGTCCTTTTTTTCTGGCCACCCGCCTTCCTCTGCTGCTCAGGTCTGACCTCCATACCCGGCATTTCCATGTTGGTGCTGTGAAGAGGCAGCAAGCTCCTGAGGTGAGTCGGATCATGCAGCAGCTTCTCCAACTGATCAGACACCGACGGCAAATTATTTGTACTTGGCCAAGTCCTCAATTAAAACAAATTAATCAGAACCAGGACATATGTGCCTCCTGCCACCTAAACTCTCAGTACCTGAACAGTCCCTGTAACAACCGACCGACAGCTTACCTAAAATTTGTCATCAAATTTGAAAAAGCTACCGGACTGCCGAGAGGCCACAGCATGCCACAGTGTGGCCTGAGCCTATGCAAGCTGCAGTCCTGGGCCTCCTGCCATCTGCCCGGGAGCGGGCCTCCCCTCCCTCCCTCCCCCCCCTCTCTCCCCCTCCCTCCCCCTCCTTCCCCCTCTACCCCGCTCCCACCAGTTGCAGCCCTGAGGGGCCCTAGGCGCTGCTTCTGCCCAGCACCCAGGGGCAATACCAGGCCGGCCCCAATTGAGAGAGTCTGTCTAATGCTGTTTAATCACAGTATGTAGTCACAGCACCACACCAAGCAAGCCTGACTCACATCCACTATCACGGTGTGAACCCGAGTTCATTAAGTGCTAAAGAATTAGGTGAGTGGTGTTTTAAATGCTTTACACTATGTAGACATCTTCTGTGAACCACTGCACAGTTGTGCAAATGTGTTTTAGTGATCTGTGGGTGAAAAGCAGGCTTTGGGTGTGCTGAAAAGGCACTACTATTGTTCCCATCCACAACAGACCACAGTGGACTCCCCTGCTTGCAAAAGCTGCTGTCCCACACTTCAGGGCTTGGATTCAGGTAACGAGCAACCTGCCCTGAGCCACATCCGGACTTAAACCCCTGGATGCCCATCCTTGAGCGCCAACAAAGAGAGGCAGGCACTCCATTTGATTTTATCAAAACTTCCCAGCACTCCTACGTCACTGCATAAAGGGTGCCTTCCTCAATTCACAGATGGGGTGGAGGTCCCAGCTCTTCTTCAGAAGACTCACCTACTGCCTCCCAGTCTCAAAGACAAAGCCCAGCCTTGGGGGTCCTTCCCACCATCCCTCTAGGGAATGTACATTTCCCCTCCACACCTGGAAAGGCTCCACTGTCAAATCACTGGGACTCAGGGTATTTGCCCAATAAAGCATCTTCTTTAAGGCCACTGAGCATGCTTTTTGATTGCTCGAGCTCAGAGTTAAAATGTTAATCTGTGGTTCTTCGTGGGGAATTATTTATGGCAGCCCCCGCTTCTGAGATTCAAGTGCAAAACTTAAGGTGGGAAGGTGTTTCAGAGATCATTTTAGCCCAATACTACATTTTCTCAGGAAAGAGTTGAATTATGAAGTAAAATTCTGTATGTCCCAGAAGTTCCTGGGAGCTCTTACTCTCCGGGCCTCCGAGATGAAGAAGCCAAGGACACAAGATGGCAGAGGTGGCAGGGCAAGATGGTGGCCTGGGAGGTGTGGAACGGAGGTAGCTCTCTAGAGCAGCTAATAAATAGCCAGGAACTCTCTGGAACAACTGTTTGGTGGGATATCTGTGACTGCATACACATTGTCTACCAGTCTGGAAAGGGAGAAGGGTTGAGACCATTGCACAGAACTGTAAGTAAAGCTCTCAAACTGCAGAGGCTGGTACCCTCCCCTCACTGGCATGGCAGGGTGTGTTAGAGACTCTCCCAGCAGGAAAAAGCAGCAGGCTCAACCAGGAGCATGGAAAGGCAGCTCAACCAACCTCCAACTGTGGTTTTAATTAACAGATGTGGACTGCTGAATACAAGCTTGGAGCACAGATAAACCCAGAGCAGGCAGAAAAGGAACCCTGAGATCTCTCCAGCAGAGAGGAGGTGGAGCTGACAGAAAAACATAAACGGAGGCTTCTGGAGTCTGCCCGAGCTCAGAATACTGGAAAAGGGCTGTGCCCCAAGAAGGGGGACACACAGAGCCAGGTGCAAACTGCAGCTCTTGACTGGTAAACCCTGGGGGCTTGGGACTGGCTCTGAAAAGGGATTTTTTTTTTTCTTTTAACTATTCTAAGTAGTTCATTAGAGAAAGCCTCAGGCGTTTTCAATTGTTAACACTGTCCCAGGCAAAGGCAGAGCTAAGGGATGTCTGAGAGACAAAGTAACTTGTCAAGTGAAGGAGATAATTCCCTAAAGGGCAAATTTTCCCCCCAAGAAAAGGGGACAGGGCCCAGCTCAAGTGGAAGCTCTCATTGAGAGAATTCAGATCTCAGGGGCTAACCCTAAACCCCCTTCCACCCCAGCCTCTATCTGAGCCAGGACCCCGGCAGGGAGGGGCCGCTGAAAACTGAAGGCTCCACATCACTTCATGCGGGCGGGGAGCAGCAGGCAGAGAAGCACTACCTGCGGGGGAGGACAGGAAAACCAGAGTAAAAAGACTCCACAGGAAAATCCGACAGCTGCTGGTTCTCACTCCCAGGGAAACGTGATATTGATTACATGCTCCTCCTGAGACCTGGGTCTGCCTTGTCTGGGAAAATCTGATTGGGATCAATCATATCCAGGGAGACCCTCCTCAAAAAAAAAGGACCTTGCTCCATATAGGCAAGGCAAGAACCAGAAACAGAGGAGCTGATAAACTGATCAGTTAACACAAACTCTGGTAAAGGTCCAGAATACATTGAACTGAATGCCAAAGAACAGACAGCACAAAGCCAACCAACAAGAAACCCTAGGTAAAAGAGTGAAGATGACGTCCAGAATTAACTAAGCAAGGAAACCAGGTGCCTAGACACCAGCAAAAAATCATGAGTCAAATCATGCTAGGAAAAATGAAGATAGGACCCAGTCAAAGGAACAAACTAACACTTCAAAAGACACACAGGAGGTGAAACAACTAATTAAACATGTTCAAATGAACATGTTAAATCAAATTAAAAAGTCAAACCAATGAACCTCACAAAGATAGAGCAGAAGAGATGAAGGATATAAAGAAGACATTGGGTGACCATAAAGAAGACTGTGAAAGCTTGAACAACAAATGGCAGAACATATGGGAATGAAAGGCACAACAGAAGAGAAGAAAAACACAATGGAGACTTACAACAGCAGAGGCAGAAGAAAGGATTAGTGAACTACAGGACAGGACATCTGAAATCTTACAAGCAAAAGAACAGACAGGGAAAAGAATGGAAAAATTGAGCAAAGTCCCAGAGAACTGAATGACAACATGAAGTGCACAAATATACATGTTATGGGCATTCCAGAAGGAGAAGGGAAGGGAAAAGGGGCAAAAAGAATAATGGAGGAAATAATCAGTGAATATTTCCAATCTCTTATGAAAGACATAAAATTACAGATCCAAGAAATGTAGCATACCCCAAAAAGAACAGATCCAAATAGACCTATGTCAAGACACTTACTAATTAGACTGCCAAATGTCAAAGACAAAGAGAGAATTCTGAAAGCAGCAAGAGAAAAGTGATCTGTCACATACCAGGAAAGCCCAATAACACTATGTGCAGATTTCTCAGCAGAAATCATAGCGATGAGAAGGCACTGGTAAAATGTATTTAAGATACTGAAAGAGAAAAACTGTGAACCAAGAATTTTATATTCAACAAAATTGTCCTTCAAAAATAAAGGAGATTTTAAAATATTTTCAAGCAAAAAGATACTGAGAGAGTTTCTGAACAAGAGTCATGCTCTACAAGAAACACTAAAGGAAAATACAGGCAGATAGGAAAAGAGGGTAGGGAGGGGTATGTAGAAATGAAGACTATCAGTAAGGGTAAAATGAGAAAAAAAAAAGATATGACATATAAAATCCAAAAGACAAAATGGTAGAAGAAAGTACTGCCTTTACAGTAATAATATTAAATGTTAATGGATTAGGGCCATGGTGGCTCAGCAGGCAAGAATGCTTGCCAGCCATGCCAGAGGACCCGGGTTCGGTTCCTGGTGCCTGCCCAGGTAAAAAAAAAAAAAAGTTAATGGATTAAACTCCCCAGTCAAAAGACAAAGACTGGCAGAATGGATTAAAAAACAGGACCCATCTATACACTGTCTACAAGAAACTCACTTTAGACCCAAAGACAGAAAAAGGTTGCTAAGTGTGAGCATGGTTGAAAGAGGAAGGCTGGGGGCATATATGACACCAGAAGAAAAGATAGAAAATAAAGACTGGGACTGTATACCTTAGCAAAACCTAGAGTAAACAATAATGGTGATTAAATGTACAAATATAAGAATGTCTTTACATGAGGGAGAACAAATGAATGTCAACATTGAAAGGTGTTAAAAATGGGGTGGTATGTTTCTTGAAGATGAATGTATAATGATATAGCTTTCACAATGTGACTATGTGACTGTGAAAAGCTTGTGTCTGATGCTCCTTTGATTTATGATATTGACAGATGAGTAAAAAATATGGACTAAAAAATAAATAAGGGGAACAAATGTAAAAATAAATTGAGTAGACTGAAATACTGGTGAACAATGAAAGGGAGTAGTAAGGGGTAAAAAAAAATAGGGGAACAAAGGTTAAAATCTATTGAGTAGCTTGAAATACTAGTGCTCAATGAGAGGGAGGGGCAAGGGGTGTGGTATGTGTGAGTTCTTTTTATTTATTTTTCTGGAGTGATGTATATGCTCAAAAAAATGATCATGGTGATGCATATATATACTGCTCTGTGATGGTATTGTGAGCCACTGACTATACATGACACACGGAATGTTTGCAGGGTAAGAATGTTCATGTTCTATGCTGTTTTGGTTTGATAATACAAAATAAATTTTTTTAAAAATGGGATTATATATGGAAAAAAAATGCAAACAA
>PVIY010051615.1:0-15594 GCA_004026745.1 Myrmecophaga tridactyla | reverse complement strand
AAATGAGACAAAATAAAGTGTCAATGGCTGAGAGATTCCAAACAGAGTCGAGAGTTTATCCTGGATAAATAGATATCACCTTGTTAGTTGAAGCATAAGAGAGGCTGGAGGGAAGTGCCTGAAAATGTAGGGCTGTGTTCCAGTAGCCATGTTTCTTGAAGATGATTGTATAATGATAAAGCTTTCACAGTGTGACTGTGTGATTGTGAAAACCTTGTGTCTGATGCTTCTTTTATCTACCTTATGGACAGATGCATAAAAATATGAATTAAAAATAAATAAGTAATGGGGGAACAAATGTTAAAATAAATTTAGTAGGTTGAAATGCTAGTGATCAATGAAAGAGAGGGATAAGGGGTATGGTATATATGAATTTTTTCCTGTTTTCTTTTTCTGAATTAATGCAAATGTTCTAAGAAATGATCATGATGATGAATACACAACTATGTGATGAAAAAAAGAATGTTCATATTGTATGTTAATTGGTTTATTAATAAAATTTTTTTAATTGAAAAAAAAAAAGAATAAGGATGGAGAACCACCAGAACCAGTAGACCCCGCACAGTCAGAGACCTTTGGAGCAGAAGAAAAACGCCACCTGGGAAACTTTATGAAATGAAGAGAGAAACCTAGCAGACCCCGCCATGTGCCCTCCCAACTGAGAGAGAACCCCGAACTTCATCATTCCTTTCTTTGGAGCTAAGTAAAGAGGAATGTGAATGACCTCACAAGTATCGCTGTTTACCATCAATTATGGGAGGGCTGACCAACTTCTGCCACAGATGACTCCATGTGTCTTGTTGAATCAGGGCTTTCTTGTCCCTGCCATTGACTTACAGTGGGAAGAAGATCTTCACCTGCACAGACCCGAGAGCAGTCCAAAGAGCCCATTGATGTTCACACGGTTAGTGAGAACAATGGAGATGACTTTGAAGATGCTACAGAATTTCAAAGGATGATGGAGAAGTTTTCAGCATGGCATCATCTGCCCTGAGAAAATCTCCTATGATTGCAGAAAATGAAGGAGATGTCTTTTCACAATTTACAGCAGAGTTTTCTTCAAGATATGGTGACTGCCATCGGTATGTTTTTATTGGCTCTTTAGAAGTTGCTTTTCAAGAGAACTTCTATGCAAAAGCCCGAGACAGAAAGCTTCTTGCTGTCTACTTCCACCATAATGAAAGTGTATTAACCAACGTGTTTTGTTCACAAATGCTTTGTGATGAATCCATTGTCTCTTATCTGAGTCAAAATCTTATAACCTGGGCTTGGGATCTGACAAAGGACTCCAATAGAGCAAGATTTCTGACAATGTGCGATAGACACTTGTGCACCAACTATTCGAACTCAAAGAAACAGATCAGTTTCCACTTTTCCTGGTTATCATGGAAAGCGATCATCTAATGAAGTATTAAATGTGATACAAAGTAGCACAACAGTGGATGAGTTCATGATGAGACTAATGGCTGCAAAGGAGATCTTTACAGCCCAACAGCAGGAAGATATAAAGGACGAGGAAGAATGGGAAGCCAGAGAAAACGTAAAGTGAGAGTAAGATGAGGCTGACAGAGTAAAGAGGGAAGCTCATGAGAGAGAAATGGCAGAACAGTTTCATTTGGAGCAGATTCACAAACAGCAAGAAGAGGAACCTGAGGCTGTCTGGCTGTCCTTAGAGAGGGTCCTGCCTCCAGAACCAAAACAAGAAAATGCTGAGCCTGTGAGCAAACTGCAGATCCAGACACTGAGTGGCAAGTTCCTGGAGCAACATTTCCTTGCCAGCAATAAACTCCAAGTTGTCTTCAATTTTGTAGCTTCGAAAGGATTTCTATGGAGCGAGTTCAAGTTACTGAGCACCTTTCCTAGGAGGGATGTAACCCAGTTGGGCCCAAATAAGTCATTATTGGAGATAAAGTTGCTTCCTCAAGAAACCCTTTTCCTTGAAGCAAAGGCATAAACATGGCCCAGTGGTGGAATCAGCCATTCTTTGACATGTCAGAGGCCTGCATCAAGAGAAGACCTCCTTGCCAACACACCCAACAGTCTCGTCTCACTCAATTCAGTGTCACAGTTCTGCCTCTTGCGAGATTTCTGGGGGAGAAAAAATAATAAACATAGCTACTTACAATTTCCCATCCATGAAAAATAAATAAAGAAAGAACGAGGATGATCTTTATGAACTGATCTGGAATAATTTGGAGTGTATTGTTAGGTGAAAAAAGCAACATGCAAACACTATGTATAAATATATTTTCTATTGCATAACAATGAAAGGTAAATCTGGCTATTTATACATATTTGCTTAGTGTTGCTGCTAAAGCTAAGTAATAAACACCAGAAAGATAAATGACAAATAAATTAAAAGGGTTACAAATAGAGGGTGGCAGACAGTATAGCAGAGGGGAGAGGAATGGAGGCTAGACTTTGCTAGGTTATAAGCCATTATATATACATATAGTTTTTTAACTTATTTTATTGTATAGTATAACATATATACAAAGCAAAGAAATAAAAAGCAATAGTTTTCAAAGCACTCTTCAGCAAGTGGTTACAGGACAGATCCCAGAATTTGTCATGGGCTACCATATGATCCTCTCAGATTTTTCCTTTTAGCTACTCCAGAATATAGGAGGTTAGAGGGCTTAAATATTTTTTTATCATCACAATCAACTTTTTTCTTCTTTTTTGTGAAAAATAACATATATACAAAAAGCTACAAGTTTCAAGGCACAGCACCACAGTTAGTTGTAGAACATACTTCAGAGTTTGACATGGGTTACAATTTCACAATTTTAGGTTTTTACTTCTAGCTGCTCTAAGATACTGGAGACTAAAAGAGATATCAATTTAATGATTCAGCACTCATATTCATTTGTTAAATCCTATCATCTCTGTATAACTCCACCATCACCTTTGATCTTTCCATCCCTCTCTTTAGAGATGTTTGGGCTATGGAAATTCTGAATTTTTCATATTGGAAGGATCTGTCACTAATATGGGGTAGAGAGATGGAACTATCTGATGTTATGGAGAGGCTGGGCTAGGTTTCAGGGCTTAATCTGGACCTGGGACACATCTGGAGGTTATAGGTTTCTGGAAAGTTACTCTAGTACATGGAACCCTTGCAGAATCTTATATATTGCCCTAGGTGTTCTTTAGGATTGGCTGGAATTGTCCTGGTTGGGGGTTGGCAGGTTATGACAGGTAGCAATGTCTAACTGAAGCTTGCATGAGAGCAACCTCCAGAGTAGCCTCTTGACTCTATTTGAACTCTCTCTGCCACTGATACTTTACTAATTACACTTCTTTTCCCCCTTTTGGTCAGGATGGAATTCTTGATCCCACGGTGCCAGGTCTGGATTCATCCCTGGGAATCATCTCCCACATCGCCAGGGAGACTTTCACCCCTGGATGTCATGTCCCACGTAGGGGGGAGAGCAATGATTTCACTTGCAGAGTTGGGCTTAGAGAGACTGAGGCCACATCTGAGCAACAAAAGAGTAGAACATTATATTTTAAATTATGCAAATATTTCATATATTCAAAAGCTAAAAAGTAAGTCAAAAGGAAATATATATATATATATATAAAATTGAACACAAACCAAAATAAATGCATCTAACCATATATTACACTGGTAATAATCACCTGGAAAAATTTATTTTGTTCAGCTTTGAAAATATTATGCTGATTGTATATCTATGGTGTAATATACTCCAATGATAAAAAATACATAGAGAAATCTTTTCCTTCAATGAGGAAGTTTATTGTTATGGTATTATATAGTTTACATATTTATATAAATATATAAAGATAAACAATGTAGTAACCAATGTTTTCACTGTAAGAGAAATGAGAACAAAAATATCAAAGGATTTTTTAACTGTATAATGTTACATTTGAATAATAAATATTAATATGAACTCATAGTTTTTAAAGTATACATTTATATTTCCTGGCTCTGTCCAAAGAAAGGGATAAGAAGCAATGACACTGCAATAGCAATGAGCACACCGAACATCCAGATCTTGTGGTCTAAATGCCATTCCTCAGCTCTTTGGAGAAATGGCTGATTCCAGGGCTGGGGCCGGGAAAATAGTAGGTAAGCCTAGATCATCTTGTGCCAGAAAGCAAAGAAGCACTCAAAGATATAATTGAGTCACGTTAAAAGAACATAGAACTCAGCATAAAGGGGCTCCATTGGCCAAATCTGAGATACTCTGAGCATCAGAAAGAACAGTTATTGTAACACATTACATAATAATAGCCTAAGGTCCAAAAAAAAAAAAAAACTTTGACATGAGCAGGTGAGAATTCTGCCTGCTTAGCCACTGTGGCCTACCTGATATATATTTTTTAAATTACCACTTAATTAATTCCCAATATAATAATTGATTCAGGCAAAGATCATGAGTTGATGATAAAACCATTGGATTAAAAAGTTGGCATGAACAAGGTATCTACAAGATGTCAAAATAAAACCCTATAGATCACTTATTCATTGCAAATGTTTTTAATTACATGCCTTCTCAATTGAGAGGTAATGGATTTCATCAAATGATCAAGCATAATGGAACAACCTGAGACTATGATCCATCTATGTAGTATTTGTGCCAAAAATATTTCATCTGAATACAAGCAAGCCTTCAGATGTCACTTCCAGGTTACAGAAAATTCAGAAGGTAAAAGACAAATAACATGGCACCACAAGGAAACAGACCAATCATACTGTACAACATTCCACAAGAAACTGGCCTTGACTCTTCAAAAAGTTAAGGTCATCAGGGGAAAAAGTGTTTGTCTTGGGGGGTGGATGTTCTAGGTTAAAAGACATTAAAGAGATTTATTAACAAAACAAAAGACATTAAAGAGAAATAACCAAATATTACTTTTGAACCTTGATTGTATCCTAGTTCCAAAAAAAGACATCTATAAAAAAATTCTTAAGACAATTGGGGAAATGGAATATGACCTGGATATTAGATAGTGTAATGGAATTATTACTAATTCTTAGGTGGTGGTATTGTGCTTACAAAGGAGACTGCCCTTATTTTTAGGAGATTTAGGCAGAAGAATCTAGAGGTGAAATGTCAATGACATCTGCAATTTACTCTCAAACTTTCAGAAAAAAGAATTAATATATATATATATAATGCAGATATGAAAAAACATCAATCTAGGTGAATCTAAGTTGTGGGATATGTTGTATATTGTACCAGTATTCAGTGTACTGCTCTTTCAAACTTCTCTGCAGGGAAGTTTTTATCACAGAAAGTAGAGGAAATAAAATCTCTCTTGTAGAAATGGATGTGGGCGAGGAAGCTGGCACTCGAGGAATTAGGGTGAGGATGTTTATAATTATTCTTATATTTTCATTTTTAATTATTATACATATAATTCATGCTCACTGTAGAAAGTTGCAAAAATGCAAATAAACACAAAGACATAATAGCCTCATAATCACAGCTCCCAGGAAAAAGTATACTGTAAATGGCTTACTGTATTTCTGCCTGGTCTTTTAATATTTTTATTGAACTAGGTGCCCCCTTCCCATCCCCCAGGCCTCCGGGTATGTTTGGGACCACAATTACCCAGTTTTACTGTTCTTGCTCCCAACACAGCCCCAGACCCCTGAAGTGCCACAGCGGGGAGGTGGCTGGAGCAGGGACAGGCCCCCCACTGTACTGCCCAGAGCCCCCTTTGTGCTCCCGATGGAAAGCAGGTGACAGCTGCGGTGGCTGCGAGGCTGGGCGGGAAACCCAGTCTGAGGGTCAGACCTTCTTAGTCTCTGTTACTGGCCTCTCCACACGGGAACCCCAAACCCAAGCTCACATGTGCAAACACCTCTCCACCCACAAAACCATATGCAAACACACCCTTACACACATACCCCACCACAGACACAACACACAAACACAGATGCAAGCACACCCCTCTACATACACACACACATGTGTATGCAAACACACCCCACACACACCTGCAAACGCACCCCTACACACAGGCTTATATGCAAACACACCCTACACATACCCACACAAACACACAACACACAAAAACACAGATGCAAATACAACTCTACACAGACACACAAAACCCATATGCAAACACAGACATCTACAAACACACAGACACACCTGCCATGTGCTCTACTACCCCTCATAGAAATTAATCAGGATCTTGTCTTTTTTTTTTTTTCCTATTGAGGGCAAAGAGAAAAACTTTTTTCCTTTCTCCCCTCTCAGGAAGGGAAAAGAGGGAAAGAGGACAGTTGACAACTCCCTTGTATTTCACAGAGTCCCATGGGTCCATGATGAGTCCACCCAGAGGGCTCCCCCACCAACTTCCCCGAGGCCATCCCAGCTGGCTTTCAAGCCAGTCTGCAGAGAAGGACAACCAAGCAAAGATGCATGCCAACCTGGCAAGCAAGTCCTTGGAGTCAGGTTTATTTTTATTTTCCAAAGTCAAGCCAAGAGACATATTTTTTTTTTTTTTGCACCAGGGTGTTGCAAAAATTTATACCTGCTGCCCCAGCAACAGCCCTAGGCATTTCAAATAAGTAACTTGGGGTGCTTAAGGTCTGCCCTCGGCCTCCTCCACAGAGGGACCTTGGAGAGTATTCCACACCAGTGCCCCACTGGAGACACGGGGACCCCCCTGCCGTACCCCACTGGCCTGCAGTCAATGGGGGAGGGAGGCGCAGAGCCTCTCAGGCACTTCTGGGCCTGGTGATTCTGCACAGGCTGAAGCTCAAGAGAAGGGACAGCTTGGCCCTCTCAGCAGCCAGTGCTCACCCATCACAGCTGGGACCCAGTGCGCTTGCTGGTAAGGGGGACTCGGATACACCCACTTCATCCCCTGGGTTCCCCTTTATTACCAGCCACAGCGCCAAACCTTGAATGAGCAGGAGAGTCCCTCAGTACCTTATTAAACGTCTGGGCCCCACCCTCAGTGCTTCTGATGCAGGAGGCCTGGGGTGCGGCCCAGGAATTTGCATTTCTGTTCAGGTTTCCAGGTAATGCTAACGCTTCTGGTCCAGGGAGCACACTTTGAGAACCGCAGCTGCAGCTCCGGGCAATTAGAACAGGGCATTCCCAACAATCACAGGCTGAGTAATGAGAGGAGATGGGATTTCCTGATAAAAATAATGTTAAAATCCTGTGCTCAGCTCCCTGGAGGGAAGAGCCCAGACAAGGAGAAAGAGGCCAGAGATGAAGTAGGAGGCTTCACTGCCTCCTATGATAGCCTCTCACCCTGGATGGGAGCCTGAGACTTGTGAATGGAGAATGGGGACAGGACAGCCCTGGCTCCTTCCCCAGGAGTCCGCGAGCTTCTGGCCTGCTCACCCCATGGGGTTCCCAGGGAAGGATGCTGAGTTCAACCCCATCCACCAGCAAAACTATACCCCAGGCCACCTGTTCTTCCCAGCCTGGTCTCATTGGTCCTGCCCCACTCCGCAGCCTCTGCAGGAGGAAGGCAGGGTGGTCAGGAAGGTCTCCCCGCAGCTCCCCATCTCATCAGAGAGACGAAGGTTTGTGTCCATTCCCTAACTTGTTTAAAGCAGACCACAGCAGGCCAGTAGAACAAAGTTCCAGGGGCTTTCATGCCAGCCAGGGGACTTTCCTTTGCAAGGAAATGAACATTCCCCACAAACTGGCTTAAGCTAAAAGGGAATCCACTGGTTCACACACTTGAAAGGTTCCAGGACCATTGGCTTCAGGAATGGCTTGATCAGGCACCAAACACTGTCTCTCCATCTCTCAGCCTTGCCTTCTTCCAGGTTGGCTCCTCTCCTGGATTTAAAAGGATGGCAACAGCTCCACACCTCAGCAGGCCCAGCAAGGAAGAGACTCTTCCTGGTTACTCAAGCCCTGGGATCAGCTCTGGTTTAGCCTGACTGGCTTAGGCCTAGGTTGTAGGTACCTCCCCTAAGCAGGGTGCTATGAAGGAAGGAGGAAAGTTTCCCCAAGGGAAAATCTGCTACCAGGAAGAAGGGAGAGTGGAAGTGGAGCAGTAAAACCAGCTGAAGTGTTCCTCAAGAGTGCTGCCTGTTTGTCTGCTTGCCCATTTGTCTGGTCACCTAGTTGCCTAATTATCTACCTCTCTGGTTACCTGGCTGTTTGTTTTTCTGGTTATCTGCTCACCTGGTCAAGGGAGACCTGCCTGAGGATGGGGGTCTCTGGCCCCAAAGATGAAGGAAGAAAACATAACACCTCTAGGTCCTCGGTTCCCAAAAAATTGAAGATGGAAGGTCTGGTGGATATGTTAGCGGCAACACAGGAGAGTCCCCATTCTTCCTATGGTGCTGTCCCTTGAGGCAGGGAGTGGACCTAACATGAGTTCCTGGATACTTGGCCCCCCACCTGGCCCTCCCCAGGGATTAGGAGCTACAGAGATAGATTTGGGGAGTGCAACAGAGAACAAAGAACCTGTATCAGTCAGGGTCCATGAAGGAAACAGATGCAAATTCAAATCAGGATCATTCAAGGAGTGTTTAATAAAGGGACTATTCACACAGGTTTGGACAGGATACAGGGAGGTCTTAAGGGATGGGAAGGTATTAACAGCTGGATTTTGTTACCACGCCAGGCCTAATGGTCAAGGGCGTGGAGAGGGAGCTGTTAGCAGCACCAGAGGCCGGGGACTAAGTGGAGGTGGCTGCCTGGCAAGACTCTGCCTGGGAGAGTGACACGGCCAGGCTGCAGGGGCTCCACCAGGAGGGAGCTAGGGGGACAAATGTCCCCGCTTCCTACCCTGGGATTTTCTGACACTGCTCCCACTGGTCACGCCTGGGAGCCAGGGTGCAGGGGGCCTACAGACCAGACTCCTGGGCCCAGAGCAGAGTGGAGGAGCACAGAGAGTGCCTTTAGAGAGAACAGATGCTCAGGAATGTGTCTGGGGAGCCCCCACACCAAAAAAAAAAAAAAACCAGCAGCTGCCCTACCTGGCTGATCTAACTCAATTGCCATTTTGCATTCTGTGCTAAAACCTCAATCCAGTGGTCTGCGGATTGCCCAGGGGAGAAGAAACAGGCCTCAGGGGCCAGCCCCACATCCCCCCAGAGAGGCCGGGGGACAGAGGAGACAGACGGAGCGGTGGGGCTGACACGTGAGAATCCGGCCCGGGTCCACCAGGCCAGAGACATGGAAAGCCTGACAAGCCTCCAGCACTCCTGGGACCTGGAAAACCCAGAGGAATATTCAGGAGACTTGGAAGAAGCCCTGGGAGAACGGCCAGGGGACAGAGAACTCTGAGCTTCACTTATCTCTGAGATAACCCAGCATCCTCTGCTGAGTAAGTGGCACGTTTGTCTTTCTATCTTTCCAAAACTCCTCTGAGCAGCTCCAGGGCTCCTCCTGGGTGCAAAGAAAGGAGTGGCAGGCTCAGCCCCTCGGAGGACTGAGGACTGAGGAGTGCGGGCAACACCAGCTTCCTGAGTATGCAACCGTGCCAGCGGGGCAGCATCACAGGTTTCCACACTTGGGTGAATGCTCTGCTGCCACCGTCTTAAAATTCTGAATGGTTTGTGAACAAGAGGCCCCGTGTGTGCGTTTTGCCTGCAGCCCCACAGGTGATGTGACTGCTCCTGGCTGCGGTGTGCTAACCTTTTCAGAAAGACAGACTGGAAGAGGACAATGCTTCAATGGGGCTTCATGCAGAACCAGCACGCCAGGCTGGGGCGGGGGGGAGCTATTTAGGATGGGGGAGAAGCCCCTTACAGCGAGTCTCATAGATGAGTGCCTGCCACGTGCAGGCGCGGTTAGCCCCACACAGGACCTGAAGAGCAAGGGCAAAGCAACTCCCAGGCAGTGGCTGCAAGAAAGAGGCAGGTCCTGGGGACCGTGTCTGTAGGCCGAGAGCTGTGCCCCTCACCCACCCTTCTAGGAAAGTGCAGGTCCCCCTCGTCCTGTAAGCTGAGGGGCGGCGGAGATGGTCCGGGCTCCAAGTGTCCACAACACCAGCTGTCCTGCCAAGGGCCCAGGGTGGCCTGGCAGCCCCAGGCACTGGGTGTCCTCTTACATCCTATGATGCCATCTCCAGCGTCTTAGGTGTCTGGAAGGGGGTGGGCAGGAGAGAGCCCGGGTAGGCCCAGGGCGGAGGTCAGGGGCAGGAGAGCCTTTGGGAGCTCCAGGGAGCCAGAGCCCTTTGGGCCCCACCCTGTTATCTGTCCACTGCCCACAACCGCTTCTGCGAGCAGGCAGTCCATGGAGTAGGCAAGAGAAGGGCATGTGCCAGGCGACCCATCAGCTGTCATCCCAGACCCTATCCTCTGCGGGCCACCAGCAAAGTCCTTCTAGCAGTGCCATGGGGTGGGGACTGTCAGCCCCTTTTGCAGAGTTTTGTGGTCCTCACACCACAATGGGAACCAACAGCTGGAGAAAGCCCAAGGGGCACTGGTGCTGGCAGCTGGGGAGCAGGACAGTAGGGACAGGGCCAGGGCAAGTCAGCATGAGCAACACCTGGTGTGAACGGACCTGGACTGCCTGTTACATTTGGCAGTGCCAGGTTCTCAGAGCACGGTGGGGGCGGGGGACAGAGATACTGCGTCCTGAGGACCCGCCATGTGCGCAGCTGCGTCACTCCTGTCGCTGCCGGCACCAACTGCATTAAATCCTGACCCTCCTGGAGTTAGGGCAGGTGCCACAGGATAGGGACCCATTCTCCTCTCTTGTGAAGGATGCCCTTCTGCCCTCCCCACTCTCACTTCAGACACCGGGTGCAGGTTCTGGGGTTCCCAGGGCACCATCGCTTCTGAGCAACTGACTACAAATTGAAGGGGGTCTCCCCACCCTGTCAAGTTGGATGATTCACTGGCATGACTCACAGAATTCAGGACAGCACCATACTTACACTGATAGTTTTATTGTAACAAAAATGGATATGGATCAGAAGAAGCCAAAAGAAGAGACGCATAGGGTGGGGGTGGCAGGGGGGAGGGTCTCCTGCGCAGGCTTCCGTGTCCTCTGCACAAGGAGTCAGGACGCGCCACGCCCCAGGCACGTGAAGGCACGTGACGTCTACCCGCAATCCGGGAAGCTTTCCAGGCTTCGGGTTCAGAGACTTTATGGGGTTTCATTAAATCGGGGCAGGCGTGGTTGATTGCACCCCTGTCCATCTGTTTCCAGCCCCCTCCCCTCCCCAGAGGGAGGTCCAGCCGACCTGACAGTGGCTGAAGGCCGAGCCCCCCAACACCACCTAATAGAGTGTCCCCACCCTGGCATCGCATTAGCATAAACTCTCAGGTGTGGTCTGGGGTCCACTGTAAATAACAAAAGACATTGTTTATCAGGGAAAATCCCAAGGATGGGGGGAGAGGGAGGCAAAACCCAGCCAAGTCCTTTGTCCCACTCCAGGAAGCCCTTGGTCTGTGGCCATAGTTTCCTTACCTCAGGGAGGCATTACTCATCAGGCCAACCCCTCGTCATTGCGTATGACCAAAATGTGTCCCCAGGTGAAGCTGCTCAGGTTTGCAAGCTTCCATTTTGCCAGGCGCCAAAGGCAGGAGTGGCCTGTGCAGCGCCCCCCTGCACCCCATTGAGTCTCTGGCATCATCGGAACCTCTCTTGAGGCATTAATTTAATATTCCAGTTCCTCATTGCGTGGCTTGTCTGTTCATTCTTTTATCCTCAGCTAGTATTTCTCCTTCTCTCCATTTGTCAACTATTTTGACCCAGATTTTTCCCACCTTTGGAAGGGACGTGAGATTTGGCCACCAAGCTGCTCCAGGCTGCTGCCGGCTACACGCACGGCCAGTCGAGCAGGTGGCTCCCTTGGGCCATGCCCGTTTGCGGCGGGGGGGGGGGCTGGGGTGCCAGGGCACAGAGCCAGTGGGTCAGTGCGACGCTGCGCTCCACAGCAGCATTCACATCAACCCCAATTTTGCTAGTTGGGGTGAAGGCACAGTCCCCCCATCCAGCCCCTAAGGACTCTGACATAAAGATTTAAAAATACTACTGTTTCTGGCATTGGAATCATCTCTTTCCAGCACTTAACAACCCTGGTCCTGGGACCACTGCACCAGGTAGGGGAAAGGCAAGTTGAGGTGATGTGGAGGGAAAAATAAAGAGTTGAGGTGGTGTGGGGAAGAATTGCGCATCGCGCAGTACCCTGCCCAGAAAGGCAGAGGAATTGATCTAATGGGGACCCCACTGTGTTGGGTGTGAGCACACACCTGTGAAAGCCGAAGCCCCCTTCATGCCTAGAGCCCCCATTTTAAACAACCAGGATTTCAACTGCCCTCTCCCATTCTCTATCCGACCATTGCTCTGTGGGTACTCTCTCCGCCCCTGACCGGACATGTTGGGCTGCAAGTGTGTTTCCTGTTCTGAAGAAATGTGACTCGGCGGTACCTTCTGTCCCAATCCTCTAATAATATTTTGAGCATTTGCATGTACTATCAGGTCAGCAAGGCCCAAGGCAGTGGAAGGGCGCATACCTTGCCTGCCAGGTGCAGGGCCTGCCCCCCAGGGATATCTGCCCCACAGCAGGCCCTGTCTCTCTGGTTGGCAGGAAGAAAAGTTCTTACTGGCAATGTATGCCTCGGAGGATGTCTAGACTCAGCCACTCATTTCATGGACTCCAGTGGCCACCAGTTGATCAACACATTGAGTCTGATCATTTTCCAATTCTGGAAGGAGGGGCTTCTAACGGGCATCAGTGCATCCTACTTTAATGCACTTCTCAAATTGCCAGTGGTTCCCACAGGGATGTGTCCCACAGGGGCAACCCTTTCATAGGCCGGTTTTCCATTGCCCATCTGCCCATATGGCCAAGCCATTGGCATGAGTTGGCAAAAAGCAAATACAGGGGCAAGCAGCGTAATTCAGCCCCCTGAGCTGATTTGTTTCTACCTTCTTGGATCAGAGTGGCCGCCTGCCAAACAAGATGCTGTCTATTGACCTGGAACTGTCACGCATCAATCCAGCAGCTTTCTGTTGATCAGGACACAGCTGGTCATAGGGCCCTGCCTAAGTGGGGATATGGTCTGGCAGCAACTCGGGGAATTCCAAAGCCAGTCCTGGGAGAAAAGAGGCTCCCTGCTCGGGACTACATGCCCGCCTTCCCCTGGCAGCGTGTTCCTGCACAGGTCATTTCCATTTTAGTATGGAACAGTTCTGCAAGTAGCCACCCCTATTACAGCATTCCTCCAACTTCGCCCAAGGTATTGCAGGTATTTCAGGTTTCACAATTATCGTGTGTCCTTCAGTCATGTGGGCAGTCTCAGTCCAAATCCAGCCTCCATTTCTCTCTCAAATGGAAATTTTCTGATCCAGAACTCCAGCAGTCATCACCAGGGTCTGCTCACGGGCTCTTGTCATAAGCCCCAGTCCATGCTCCACCCAGGGCTTCTATGCAGAGAACCATTCAGGTCAGCCATCAGCTTCATTTCTACACTGTTTGAAATTAACCACCTGTGTGCGTCCAATTACTAGTGCCTGAAGGTGGGCGAACGTGCCTTCTGCTTTACAATGGCAAGTGGGGGAAGTTTCCCCAGTCAGACGCTCCCCGTCCCCTGCTGCTCTCAGGTAAGGAAAACCACCATTTCACATAAAGTCTGCCCAAACGCTCCAGACTTGCACTCAATCCCATCTGCGCTTCGCTGTCCTCTCCGCGTCATTGCAGCCCCATCAGAACTTCACCAACGGGCTTGGAACCAGGCAGCGTTGCACCCCATGACAAGGGGTTCCAGAAATGTGTCTTTCCCACCCCTCCCCCGTCCCGGGCACACAACTCGGGGTCACCAGTCTCTGTCTTGATCGACCTGCCTGGCCACTGCCCCGGGCGATTCCAGGTCAGGTTTCTCACTGTCTCATTTGGCTTCAGGCCTTAAAAATTCCTCTCAACTGGGTAGAGCAGGCTTGTTTAGGGGCCTTTAATGTCAGGGGACCAGCAGGTGTTCCCATTGGCCTCCAAGCTACAACAGTGCTGCAGAAGACCTTCCTTTCAACCCCATTAATGACCGCTTTATTCATCCCATTTCCTGGACTACCTGAGGATTTCCACCCTATTGGAAAGAGTCCTTTGACTCTCCCCACTCTTTCCTCATTTGCTTGTGAATTACTCTAATTTTCTTAGCATCTAAAGACCCATAAGGGGAAGCTGAGACAGCAAATCTGATGAGCCTGCTCTAACTGCTGCTGGATTTGCAGCAGCATGGTGACATGGGGTGCCCGTGCCAGAGAGACCCCTTAATCACATCATTTAGCATGCCCTGGGTAAGGGGCATTTTCAGTGGGTAAATATCCTGCTCATCATAAGGCCGATCCCGCGCAGCTGGCATATGAAGACTCCGATGCTTCACCTGGCATGTTCCACTTGGCCTCTGGAGTGCAGGACTGCCTCCCCTCCCAGGGTAAACCAGGGTTCCAGTGGCTTTATTGCAGTCCGCCTGGCTAGTTCCTGCTATGGTCTTGGACTGTGCAAGGCCATCCTCTGTTGCTGCGGAAGAATTCTGACCCAGAGACGCGATCCAGTTTGGGGTTTCCAGAGGTCACTCAAGCTGCAAGGGAAGAACCGATGGGGGCTTGGGGCAGGACTGGAGGCAGAAAGGGCAGCAGAAGTTTTACAACTGTGGATGCTTGTCATACCGTGCGGCCCTGTGCTGCCCCCCAGTGGTATCTCAGTGGCACTGACTCCTTCACTAAGGGGCTGAGAACAAGCGCTGGGAGCACAAGTTTGTTCAGTGGTTTCAGACGTGAGAGTGCATCAGAATCACCTGGAGGGCTTGGTAACACTCAGGGGTCCTAACTCAGTAGGTCTGGGATAGACCCATGAGCTTGCCTTTCTAGCTAGTTCCCAGGTGAGCTGCTGGGCTGGTCCCCACAGGCTAGATTGTTTTCCACCCAGCCCGGCAGTTTGCTGGGAGAATGAAAATGATCCTGCCCTTTGGGAAGCTGCGAACTCAGAAAGGAGATGCCTGAAGCGAATGGGGAAGGACTCCCACAGGAGACTCTCCAGGTCCTGAGGGTGCTAGGCTCTGGGAACAGGTGGGACTCAAAGGAGCCAGCTGTTCAGAGAAGGGAGAGACTTTGTGACATCTGTGAACCGGCCACCTCATTTTCATATGTCAATTCCGCTTCTTGAATGCTAGAAAACATTTTTTTAATTTATTTATTAATTTAAAAAAATTAAGAACAAACAAAAACATTAGCGTATCATTCCGTTCTACATAAATAATCAGTAATTCTCAATATCATCACATAATTGCATATTCATCATTTCTGAGAACATTTGCATCAATTCAGAAAAAGAAATAAAAAGACAACAGAAAAAGAAATAAAATGAAAACAGAAAAAAAAGATTATACATACCATACCCCTTACCCCTCGCTTTCATTTATCACTAGCATTTCAAACTAAATTTATTTTAACATTTGTTCCCTCTATTCCTTATTTTTATTCTATATGTTCTACTCGTCTGTTGATATGGTAGATAAAAGGAGCATCAGACACAAGGTTTTCACAATCACACAGTCACATTGTGAAAGCTATATCATTGTTCAATCATCATCAAGAAACATAGCTACTGGAACACAGCTCTACATTTTCAGGCAGTTCCCTCCAGCCTCTCCATTACATCTTGAATAACAAGATGATA
>PVIY010051614.1:0-15595 GCA_004026745.1 Myrmecophaga tridactyla | reverse complement strand
TGGGGAACATGGTAAGACCAGAGAATTCCATGAGCACGTGTCCATTCCCACATTTCATTTGCTGTAAAGTGTGTTCCTTCATCAGAAGCAATGCTGTGTGGAATACCATGATGGTGGATAAGGCATTCTGTAAGCCCACGGATGGTAATTTTGGCAGAAGCATTGTGTGCAGGGAAAGCAAACCCATATCCAGAGTATGTATCTATTCCAGTTAGAACAAATTGCTGCCCCTTCCATGAAGGGAATGGTCCAATATAATCAACCTGCCACCATGTACCTGGCTGGTCATCTCAGGGAATGGTGCCATATCGGGGGGCTGAGTGTGGGTCTCTGCTGCTGACAGATTGGGCACTCAGCAGTGGCTGTAGCCAAGTCAGCCTTGGTGAGTAGAAGTTCATGTGCCTGAGTCCATGCATAACCTCCATCCCTACCACCATGACCACTTTGTTCATGAGCCCATTGGGCAATGACAGGAGTTGCTGGGGAAAGAGGCTGACTGGTATCCACAGAACGGGTCATCTTATCCACTTGATTATTAAAACCTTCCTCTGCTGAAGTCACCCTCTGATGCGCATTCACATGGGACACAAATGTGTTCATGTTTTTAGCCCACTCAGAAATGTCTATCTACATACTTTTCCCCAGACCTCTTTGTCACCAATTTTCCAATTATGGTCTTTCCAAGTCCCTGACCATCCAGCCAAACCATTAGCAACAGCCCATGAGTCAGCATACAAACGCACCTCTGACCAGTTCTCCTTCCAAGCAAAATGAACAACCAGGTGCACTGCTCGAAGTTCTGCCCACTGGGAGGATTTCCCCCTCACCACTGTCCTTCAAGGACACCCCAGAAAGGGGTTGTAGTGTTCCCGCTGTCCACTTTCGGGTAGTACCTGGTTCGTGCTGAACCATCTGTAAACCAGGGCCGAGTTTTCTCTTCCTCAATTCACTGTAAGGAACTCTGATGAGACCATAGCTCTGATCTGGGAAAGAGAAGGTAATATGGCAGGAGTGGAGACCATGAGCATTTGGGCCACTTCCACATGTAACTTGTGCCTTCAGGACCTGCTCTAGCTCTATCTTGCATATACCATTTCCATTTTACGATAGAATGCTGCTGTGCCCACCCAACTTTATGACTTGGTGGGTCAGACAACACCCAGCTCATGATAAGCAACTCAGGTCTTATGGTAACTTGGTGGCCAATGGTTAAGCATTCAGTCTCTACTAAGGCCCAGCAGCAGGCTAAAAGCTGTTTCTCAAAAGGAGAGTAGTTATCTGAGGCAGATGGTAAGGCTTTGCTCCAAAATCCTAAGGGTCTGCGTTGTGATTCTCCTATAGGGGCCTGCCAAAAGCTTCAGATAGCATCTCAATTTGCCACTGACACTTCCAGCACCATTGGATCTGCTGGATCATATGGCCTGTGCTGGTTTAAAAGGATGTATGCCCCCTAGAAAAGCCATGTTTAAATCAAAATCCCATTTCATAAAGGTAGAATAATCCCTATTCAGTACTGTATGTTTGAAACTGTAATCAGATCATCTCCCTGGATGATGTGATTTAGTCAAGAGTGCTTGTTAAATTGGATTAGGTGACGACATGTTTCCACCCATTTGGGTGGGTCTTGATTGGTTTATTGGAGTCCTATAAGAGAGGAGACATTTTGGAGAATGGAGATTCAGAGACAGCAGAGAAGAACGACATAGCCATGAGAGCAGAGAGCCCACAAGCCAGTGACCTTCGGAGATGAAGATAAACACCTCCCGGGGAGCTTCTTGAAACAGGAAGCCAGGAGAGAAAGTAGCAGATGATGCCTTGCTCGCCATGTGCCCTTCCAGCCAAGAGAGAAACTGTGAGTGTGTTCACCATGTGCCTTTCCAGATGAGAGAGAAACCCTGAATGTCATCAGCCTTCTTAAACCAAGGTATCTTTTCCTGGATTCCTTAGATTGGACATTTCTATAGAGTTGTTTTAATTGGACATTTCCTCGGCCTTAGAACTGTAAACTAGCAATTTATTAAATTTCCCTTTTTAAAAGCCATTCTTTTTCTGCTATATTGCATTCCAGCAGCTAGCAAACTAACACATGGCCCAAGTGGCAGAGCAGCTTGTACAGCAGCCTGGACCTGTCGCAGAGCCTCCTCTTGTTCAGGTCCCCACTCAAAATTAGAAGCTTTTCTGGTCACTTGATAAATGGGCTGGAGTAGCACACCCAAATGAGGAATATGTTGTCGCCAAAATCCAAAGAGACCAACTAGGCATTGTGCCTCTTTTTTGGTCATATGAGGGGCCAGATACAGCAACTTATCCTTCACCTTAGAAGGGATATGTTGACATGCCCCACACTAGTGGACACCAAGAAATTTCACTGAGGTGGAAGGCCCCAGTATTTTTGTTGGATTTATCTCCCATCTTCTGACATGCAAATGCCTTACCAGTAAGTCTGGTAGTTGCTACTTCTTGCTCACTAGGTCCAATCAACATGATATCATCAATATAATGGACGAGTGTGATGTCTTGTGGGAGGGAGAAACGATCAAGGTCCCTGTGGACAAGATTATAACATAGGGCTGGAGAGTTGATTTACCACTGAGGTAGGACAGTGAAAGTATATCTGACCTTGCCAGCTGAAAGCAAACTGTTTCTGGTGGTCCTTACTACTAGCTATTGAGAAAAAATCATTTGCCAGATTAATAGCTGCATACCAGGTGCCAGGTATGATACCACATCTGGAACAGCAGCTGCAATTGGAGTTACCACCTGGTTGAGCTTATGATAATCCACTGTCATTCTCCAACACCCATCTGTTTTCTGCACAGGTCAAATAGGAGAGTTGAATGGGGATGTGGTAGGAATCATCACCCCTGTATCCTTCAAGTCCTTAAGAGTGGCAGTAATCTCTGCAATCCCTCCAGGAATCCAGTATTACTTCTGATTTACTATTTTGCTAGGTAGGGGCAGTTCTAGTGGCTTCCACTTGGCCTTTCCCACTATATTAGCCCTCACTGCATGAGTTAGAGAGCCATTGTGGGGATTCTGCCATTTGCACAGTATATCTATACCAATTATACTTTCTGGAACTGGGGAAATAACCACAGCATGGGCCCAGGGGCCCACTGGACCCACTGTGAGACGGACTTGAGCTAAAACTCCATTGATCACCTGGCCTCCCTAAGCCCCCACTCTGACTGGTAGACCAGAGTGATGTTTTGGGTCTCCTGAAATTAATGTCACTTCTGAACCAGTGTCTAATAATCCCCCAAATATCCGATCATTTCCATTTCCCAAATGCAGTTATCCTGGTAAAAAGCCATTGGTCTCCTTGGGGAAGACAGTATATATATTAACAGTATAAATTTGTGGTAGTGCAACAGAGTTCTCCCCCAAAGGGACCTGGCCTCCCCTTCATTCAAGGGGCTCTGGGTCTGTAAACTGTCTGAAGTCTGGAAATTGATTAAGGGGCCGTGACTCTGTGTTTTTGTAATTCAGGTTAGACTCCTGTTCACTTGACCTAGAACTCTTTTGTTTATACACTCAAACAAGAATTCAGTAGACTGCCCCTCTATTGTATTTCTAGGTACCCCATGATTTACTAGCCAATGCCACAAATCTCTGTGAGTCATATAATTTTGACTCCTGCTTTGAGTTTCCTGTCTATTATAATAGCCAAGTCTACCCTGTGTTTGGCAGTTAAGTGCTGCCACCTGGCTTCTGCTTACTCGGGATCCATTCATCCCCATTGCGTTTAAAGGATTCCAGCTCAGTGACAGCAGTTCCCACAGTAATATCTGACCTATAGAGAAGTACAACCACAGAGCTCTTCAGGGATGATGGCACTAGTGTCACAAATTTATTTCTCACTGTTCTGGTAAAAGGTTCATCCTCCGGACATTCCTGGGGTGTAAGAGCAGGCTTTGCATGATAAATCCACAACATTCCAATTTCTTGAAGCCTCTGGATCCCCTCATCTACATTATACCAGGGCACTTCTGGCATTTCAACCTCAGGTAATGTCAGCCACCTTTTGATCCATGTTTCAACCAACCATCCAAACAAACTGTTAATACCTTTTCTAACCCCTCAAGCTATAACAGTGAGTGCAGAATCTCTGCTTAGTGGGCCCATATCAATAAATTCAGCCTGATCCAGCCTTATATTCCTCCCACCATTATCAGCAGCAGCACTCAAGGTATTTATCCAAGAGAATAGAAAACTTATGTTCATGCAAAAATCTATACTCAAATATTTACATCAACCTTATTAATAATTGCCCAAAACTGGAAACAACCAAGATGTTTTTTCTATTGGAGAATAGATACATTGTGGTGTATGGATTCACACAATATCATGGATGGATTTTAAATCCATTGTGTTATATGAAGAAAGCCAGACTCAGAAGGCTGTATATTGTTTAATTCCATTCACATGACTTGGAAAAGGCAAAACTATAGGAATGGCTGAGATACTGAGCTGTTTGTTTATGTTTGTTCCCAGAAACTTCGGGTATTTATGCCACACCCGAGACTCAGAATTAGAGCTCTGAAGCTATGAAAGTTAGCAGTATCCCATATAGGAACTGTTTAAAAGGTTGTAAAAGGGATCTGACTTCGACTAGAGATATAAATGAAGCTGATCTGGTTAGGACCAAGGAAAATCAGAATACAGGGTAAAGGATGATATCGTCCATATTTTAAAACTTCAACTTCTGTGTGAGACCAAAGGGAGAGATATTTATTTGGTGCAAAATATACACCCTGGTAGTGCATTTCCTAATCTATCCTGTACAGTCAGTCCTGTTGAACCCCCAAGTACATGGAACCCCAACTAGTGCATGAGGCCCTGTTGGCCTGTCCAGGTTAATATGATGCCCCGATATATCTCAGAGTAATTTGGGCAGTGAATAAAGAAGCATTTGCAAGTTTCCCCCAGGGCACTGGGGGAAAAGGAGGAAATATTTATCCTCTCCATTTGAAGAATTTCTGATAATCCCAGAAGCAGTGGAGACAAACAAATCAATAGGCCAAGCCCTTGATCCTGGGGTTCGCCCCCATGAAACCTATTCCCACAAAGGACATCCTAAGTCCATTGAAAATTAGGCCTAAGAGTCACCCTGCAGAGGACCCCCACCCACCTGCTTGCTCAGATGTGGCAAGTGAACTCACTGCTCTCCCTTCCCATGGGAGGCATGACTCCCAGGATTGTAAACCTCCCCTGCAACATGGGACGGATATCCCGGGACGACATGGACCCAGTA
This sequence comes from Myrmecophaga tridactyla, assembly GCA_004026745.1. NCBI lineage: Eukaryota > Metazoa > Chordata > Mammalia > Pilosa > Myrmecophagidae > Myrmecophaga > Myrmecophaga tridactyla. Next base: position 10,341 of record PVIY010051614.1, on the reverse strand, counting down.
TCAAGGGATTGAGAAAACTCTCCCGACCAGAAGGGGGAAGAGAGAAATGAGACAAAACAAAGTGTCAATGCCTGAGAGATTTCAATCAGAGTTGAGAGGTCATCCCGGAGGTCATTCCCACACATTATGTAGACATCCCTTTTCAATCACTGGTGCATTGGAGTGGCTAGAGGGAAGTAACTGAAACTGTTAAGCTGTGCTCCAGTAGCCCTGATTCCCGAGGATGATTCCACAAGGATACAACGTTTACAATATGACTGTGATTGTGAAAACCTGTGTCTGATGCTCCTCCCATCCACAGTATGGACAGATGAGTAAACAACATGGAATAAAAACCAAACAAATAATAGGAGGGTCAAAGGGAAACTCCAAATCTTAAAGAAAATTTTTCATAATGGTGAATTTATGATCATCATGGAAATATAAAATGAACATGTGTGAAAGATTCTACTTAACTCTTTTCTAAAAATCTACTTAACTCTTTTATGGGGGAACCAGTAAGGATGTTCAAATTGGTTCAAAGAAGAATTTGTTTTAAAGACATTCTGTACTCCACAAAATTCATTTACTTGCTGTGTATGGGAAATAGTCACATTTCTATCAAATTTCTATAGGTCAATTTCTTCCTCTACAGATTTGTAAAATAGCCTAGTCAAAGACAAAGGAACACACCCCTGTCCAATGAGATGACCCCAGAGGATCCTCTAGAAAATACCCATGGAGAGTTCATCCAATAAACTTAAATATTTCAAAATCTTTCACAATTTTCCAATCTTTATTTTTCCTCCATAATTGGGCTTTACTTTTACATTTCTGGCTCAGATTTCTCTTCCTAACATCAGGTTTGTATATTAAACAAGCTGCTGGATGGCTCTGGGTATTCTTGGCTACCTCAATCTCTATATATCCTAAACTGAATTCATATTTCCCCTTGTCTCCAAATGAGCCTTCCTGCTCTTGTCCTTTCTATTTCATTTGGAGCTACTATTCTCTTCCCGGTTTCAATCTAGAAAACAGAGAAGTTTCACTGGCCCCTCCTTATTTCACAATATCCTCACTAAACAAAGAATGAATCATTAGGTCCTACTAATTTGTTATCTTAAATATCTCTCAATTCCATCCCCCTTCTTGGATGGGGTCCTCATCTACTCCTGTTGGATTACTGCAACAGCCTCCCAAAGGAACTCTTTGCCTGAAAGTTTGATTTCTTTGCCAAACCCAAACGTCATTTAGTCTCTAGATAAATTTTTTAAATAAAAAATCTGACCCTGACATGTTCTTGCTTAAAACCCACCTAGTTTTCCCATCACTTTCCTTCACTTGTCATGGTACACAGGAGCCTCCATGATTTACATACTGTGCTGGTTTGAAAGGATGTATGTCCCATAGAAAAGCGTGTTTCAATCAAAATCCCATTTCATACAGGTAGAATACTCCCTATTCAATACTATATGTTTGAAACTGTAATCAGATCATCTCCCTGGATGATGTGATTTAGTTAAGAGTGGTTGTTAAACTGGATTAGGTGATAACATGTCTCCACCCATTTGGGTTGGTGTTGATAAGCTTCTGGAGTCCTATAAAAGAGGAAATATTTTGGAGAATGAATGAGATTCAGAGAGAGCAGAGAATGCTGCAGCACCATGAAGCAGAGAGTCCACAAGCTAGCGACCTTTGGAGATGAAGAAGGAAAACACCTCCTGGGGAGCTTCATAAAACTGGAAGGCAGGAGAGAAGAAGCTAGCAGATGATGCCGTTTTCGCCATGTGCCCTTCCACTTAAGAGAGAAACCTTGAACTTCATTGGCCTTCTTGAACCAAGGTATCTTTACCTGGATGCCTTAGATTGGACATTTCTATAGACTTGTTTTAATTGGGACATTTTCTCAGCCTTAGAACTGTCAACTAGCAACTTATTAAATTCCCCTTTTTAAAAGTCATTCTGTTTCTGGTATACTGCATTCCAGCAGCTACAAACTAGAACACAGACCTCAACTCTACAGCCCTAAACTCATTGTCCTCCCCTGCCCAACATGCAGTTCCCTGCCTTTGTGCCCTTTAGCTTGACCTCTCTGCCAAGAGCAACCTCTTCACATATGTCCTTTTCTAATAAACTCACACACATCTTTCAAGACTCTGAAGAAGTCTTCCTTTTACCTCCTTTTTCCCTCAAGATGTCAAAAAAAAAATTGACAGAGATAGAAAAGTGACCACAGAAGAGATGAGAATAAGTTTGCACCATGAGTTTGCAGAGTTAGAGACAAGCTGCCTCCAGAAGAGATCCTGACTTGAAAAATTCAGGAAGAGGAAGATTATTCTGAAGGAGGGTCTTTGTGGAGGGTGGCTGAAACTGTTAGAAAGAAACTGCCTCATCAAGTTCATGACAACAGCTTTTCAATATTAGCAAATGATGTATCAGGTATAAGTGTGCATTTCGAAATTTCATCACTTATAAATATGTTGACTGTTTTAGTTGCGAAACCAAAGTTAGTGCTATACTGATAATGTCAAGCCCAGACAATGTACAACAAAACATAAAAATTCCATGCTAGGGGGTGCAAGGGTAGATAGTTCAGCGGTAGAATTTTCACCTGCCACGAGACCCAGCCCATGCACATCCCTCCCCACCCAACCCCCAAATTCAACACATGGTGCTCCAATAACACACATGGAAAAAGAATGAAATGTGACCCCCACAATACAGCATACAAAAAAAAAGGTCCATGGTGGATTTTTATATAATTATTATATAATCTCTGTAATTCTTACCGATATAAACAACCCGAGAAAGATGAAAGGTGATTCCATTGCATCATTTTCTCTTCTAGAAGGAAGAGCTAAGTGCTGTAAGAATGAGAGGAAAGTAAAATCTTAAACAAATCTTAGAGAAGAATAGATCTTTTTTCAGCCCACATATCCAGTTCAGGAAGTATCAGTGTTTCTTAAAGTAAAAACCATTAAGCAAACAAACTCTAGTCTACAGGAATGCTTCTGCTTGGTTTTATTTATTTTAACAGCTTCGTTGAGGTATAAATGACATACAACAAACTGCACATATTTTAAAGGGTACAATTTATAATGTTTTTTGTTATGTTTAAATTTTTATTAATAAAACCAATCAACATACAATAAAAACATTCTTTTTTATCACATAGTTGTGTATTCATCATGATCATTTTTTAGAACATTTGCATCAATTCAGAAAAAGAAATAAAAAGAAAACAGAAAAAAATCATACATACCATACCCTTACCCTTCGCTTTCATTGATCACTAGCATTTCAATCTACTAAATTTATTTCAACATTTGTTCCCCCTATTATTTATTCATTTTTAATCCATATGTTTCACTCATCTGTCCCTAAGGTAGATAAAAGAAGCATCAGAGACAAGAGATCACAATCACACAGTCACATTGCAAAAGCTATGTAATTATACAATCATCTTCAAGAAACATGGCTACTGGAACACAGCTCTGCATTTTCAGGCAGTTCCCTCCAGCCTTAACTAAAAAGGTGATATCTATTTAATGCATAAGAATAAGCTCAAGGATATCCTCTAGACTGTTTGGAATCTCTCAGCCATTGACACTTTATTTTGTCTCATTTCTCTCTTCCCCCTTTCGATGGAGAAGGTTTTCTCAATCCCTTGGTGCTGAGTCCCAGTTCATTCTAGGATTTCTGTCCCACATTGCCAGGAAGGTCCACACCCCTGGGAGTCACATCCCATGTAGAAAGAGGGACGGCAGTGAGTTTGCTTGTTATGTTGGCTGAGAGAGAGAGGCCACATCTGAGCAACAAAAGATGTTCTCTGGAGGTGACTTTTAGATCTAATTTTAAGTAGGCTTAGCCTACCCTTTGTTGGGTTAAATTTCATATGAAAAACAAACAAAGATTGGGGGCTCAACCTATTGCTTTGGTTGTCCCCACTGCTTGTGAGAATATCAAGAAGAATTCTCCACTTGGTGAAGTTCAACTTTCCCTCTTTCTCACCATTTCCCCAAGGGGAACTTTCAAATACTTTTTTATTCACTGTTTAAATCCTTCTGGTATTTATTGAGGCATCACTCTAGACAAACCTACAAATTCTGATGCTCTACTCAAGGTTCCATATACTTACGATGTTCAATTAAGCTGTCCACATAAACTATATTAGGAAATGCACTAGTGAAAATATAAATTTTGTACCAAATAAACATTTTTTGCTTTAGTCTCACACATAAGTTATTTTTAAAATATCAATTACCATCTATTTTCAACACCCTGCCTTATTGACATTCCTTTGTTCTTCCTCACGTAAAACATTTTAAAATTTGTACATTTAGTCACTATCATTATACACTCTAGGCATTCCTAGATTACACCATCTCAGTCTTTATCATACATCTTTCCTTCTGATTTCATTTGTGTCTCCAGGCCTCCTCCCTCTTATCATTCTCACATTCAGCTTCATTCAGTGTTCTAACATCACTGTATTACAGTTAGGTAATATTGTGCTATCCATTTTTGAATTTTTACAATTAGTCCTGTTGCCCAATCTGTATCCCTTCCGTTCCAATTACCCAATATCTACCCTATTTCTATTTCCTGATGATCTCTGTTCTTAACTGAAATTCTCCAAGTTCATTCATCAATGTAAGCTCATATCAGTGAGACCATACAGTATTTGTCCTTTTGTTTCTGGCTAATCTCACAAAGCATGATGTCCTCAAGGTCCATCCATGTTTTTACATACTTCATAACTCTATTCTGTCTTACAGCTGTGTAATATTCCATCATATGTATACACCACCGCTTGCTTAGCCACTCATCTGTTGATGGACATTTGAGCTGTTTCCATCTCTTGGCAATTGTAAATAACGCTGCTATAAACATTGGTGTGCAGATGTCTGTTTGTGTCCTTGCCCTCATGTCCTTTAGTAGATACCTAGCAATGGTACTGCTGGGTCATATGGCAATTCTATACTTAGCTTCCTGAGGAACCGCTAAACTGCCTTCCACAGGGGTTGTGCCATTTGACATTCCCACCAACAGTGGATAAGTGTGCCTCTTTCTCCACATCCTCTCCAGCAATTGTTATTTTCTTTTTTTATTAATAATGGTCATTCTGGTGGGTGTGAGATGATATCTCATTGTGGTTTTGATTTGCATTTCCCTAATAGCCAGGAAAGTTGAGCATCTTTTCATGCGCCTTTTGGCCATTTGTATTTCGTCTTTTGAGAAGTGTCTGTTCAAGTCTTTTGCCCATTTTGTAATTGGGTTGTCTGTCTTTTTTGTTGTTGTTGAGTTGAACAATCTCTTTATATATTCTGGATACTAGACCTTTGACTGATATATCCTTTCCAAATATTGTTTCCCATTGTGTAGGCTGTTTTTTCCCTTTCTTGATGAAGTTCTTTGATGCACAAAAGTGTTTAATTTTGAGGAATCCTGTTTCTTTCTTTCTTCAATGCTTATGCTTTGGGTGTAAGGTCTAGGAAACTGTCTCCTATTATATGATTTATAAGATATTTCCCTACCTTTTCTTCTAAAAGTTTTATGGTCTTTGATCTAATGTTTAGGTCTTTGATCCATTTTGAGTTAATTTTTGTATAGGGTGTGAGATAGGGGTCCTCTTTCATTCTTTTGCATATGACTATCAGTTCTCTGGCACCATTTATTGAAGAGACTGTTCTGTCCCAGGTGAGTTGGCTTGATTGCCTTATCAAAAATCAATGGTCCATTGATGAGAGGGTCTATATCTGAACACTCTATTTGATTCCATTGGTCAGTATATCTATCTTTATGCCAGTACCATGCTGTTTTGACCACTGTAATTTCATAATACACCTTCGAGTCAGGTAGCGTGAGGCCTCCAACTTCAATTTTCTTTCTCAGGATACTTTTAGCTATTCAGGGCACCCTGCCCTTCCAGACAGATTTGGTTATTTGTTTTTCTATTTCTGAAAAGTAAGTTTTTGGGATTTTAATTGGTATTGCATTGAATCTGTAAATCAATTTAGGAAGAATTGACATCTTAACTATATTTAGTCTACCAATCCATTAACACAGTATGACCTTTCATTTATTTAGGTCTTCTGTGATTTCTTTCAACAATTTCTTGTAGTTTTCTCTGTATAGGACTTTTGTCTCTTTAGTTAAATTTATTCCTAAATATTTTATTCTTTTGGTTGTATTTGTAAATGGAATTTTTTTTCTTGATTTCCCCCTCAGATTGTTCATTACTAGTGTATAGAAACACTACAGATTTTTGAGTGTTGATCTTGTAACCTGTCACTTTGCTGTACTCATTTATTAGCTCTACTAGTTTTGCTGTGGATTTTTCAGGGTTCTCAACATATAGTATCATATCATCTGCAAACAGTGAGAGTTCAACTTCTTCCTTTCCAATTTTGATGCCTTGTATTTCTTTTTCTTGTCTAATTGCTCTGGTAAGAACTTTCAACAAATGTTGAATTAGCAATGGTGATAGTGGACATCCTTATATTGTTCCTGATCTTAGGGGGAAAGTTTTCCGTTTTTCCCCATTGAGGATGATGTTCGATGTGGGTTTTTCATACATTCCCTTTATCATGTTGAGGAAGTTCCTTTCTATTCCTATCCTTTGAAGTGTTTTCAACAGGAAAGGATGTTGAATTTTGTCAAATGCCTTTTTTGCATCAGTTGAGATGATCATATAGTTTGTCTGCTTTGATTTGTTGATATGGTGTATTATATTAATTGATTTTCTTATGTTGAACCATCCTTACATACCTGGAATAAATCCCACTTGGTCAAGGTGTATAATTCTTTTAATGTATTGTTGGATTCGATTTTTGCATCTATAGTCATAAGAGAGATTGGTCTGTAGTTTTCTCTTTTTGTAATATCTTTGTCTGGCTTTGGTATGAGAGTGATGTTGGCTTCACAGAATGAGTTAGATAGCTTTCCCTCCTCCTCAATTTCTTTGAAGAATTTGAGCAGGATTGGTACTAATTATTTCTTGAATGTTTGGTAGAATTCACATGTGAAGCCATCTGGTCCTGGACTTTTTTTTTGGGGGGGGGGAGCTTCTTAATGACTGATTCAATTTCTTTACTTGTGATTGGTTTGTTGAGGTCATTTATTTCTTCTTGAGTCAATGTTAATTGTTCATGCCTTCTAGGAAGTTATCCATTTCATCTACATTGTCTAGTTTATTAGCATAAAGTTGTTCATAATATCCTCTCATTATTTCCTTTATTCTGTGGGTTCAGTGGTTATGTCTCTTCTTCGATTTCTGATTTCACTTATTTGCATCCTCTCTCTTCTTCTTTTTGTCAACCTCACTAAGGGTCCATCAATCTTATTGATTTTCTCATAGAACCAACTTCTGGTTTTGTTGATTTTCTCGATTGTTTTCATTTTCTCAATTTCATTTATTTCTGCTCTAGTCTTCATTATTTCTTTCCTTTTGCTTGCTTTGGGGTTAATTTGCTGTTCTTTCTCTAGTTCTTTGAAGTGGACAGTTAATTCCTCGATTTTTTGCTCTTTCTTCTTTTTCAATGTAGGCATTTATGGCAATAAATTTCCCTCTTAGCACTGCTTTTGCTGCATCCTATAAATTTTGATACATTGTGTTCTCATTTTCATTTGCCTTGAGATATTTACTGATTTCTCTTGTAATTTCTTCCTTGACCCACTGGTTGTTTAAAAGTGTGTTGTTGAGCCTCCAGATATTTGTGAATTTTCTGTCACTCTGCCTATTACTGATTTCTAACTTCATTCTTTTATGATCTGAGAAAGTGTTTTTGTATGATTTCAATCTTTTAAAATTCATTGAGACTTGCTTTGTGACTCAGCATATGGTCTATCCTTGAGAATGATCCATGAGCACTTGAGAAAAAGGTATATCCTGCTATCTTGGGGTGTAATGTTCTGTAAATGTTTGTTAAGTCTAGCTCATTTATTGTATCATTCAAATTCTCTGTTTCTTTATTGATCCTCTGTCTAGATGTTCTGTCCATGATCAGAGTGGGGAACTGAAGTCTCCAACTATTGTGGTAGATGTGTCTATTTCTTTTTTCAGTGTTTGCCTCTTGTATTTTGACACATTCTGGCTCAGTGCATAAATATTTATGATTGTTATGTCTTCTTGTTGAATTGTTCTTCTTATTAATACATACTGTCCTTCTTTGTCTCTTTTAACTGTTTTACATTTGAAGTCTAATTTATTGGATATTAGTATAGCTACTCCTGCTTTTTTCTGATGGTTATTTGCATGAAATATCTTTTCCCAACCTTTGACTTTCAACCTATGTTTATACTTGGGTCTGAGGTGCATTTCCTGTAGACAGCATATAGATGGGTCCTGTTTTTTAATCTATTCTGCCAGTCTATGTCTTTTGATTGGGGAGTTTAATCCATTAACATTTAGTGTTATTATTGTATGGGCAGTACTTTCTTCTACTATTTTGTCTTTTGGATTTTATATGTCATATCCAATATTCCTTCTTTTTTACCTTTACTGATAGTCTTCCTTTCTACACTCTTCTCCACATCTCTCTCTCTCTTGTCTTTTTATATCTGTCTCTAGTGTTCCCTTTAGTATTTCTTGTAGAGCTGGTCTATTGGTCACAAATGCTCTCAGGAATTTTTTTTGCCTGAAAATGTTTTAATTTGCCCTTCATTTTTGAAGGACAATTTGTGCTGGATATAGAATTCTTGGTTGGCAGTTTTTCTCTTTTAGTAATTTAAATATATCATCCCATTGCTTTCTTGCCTCCATGGTTTCTGCTGAGAAATCTTTGCATAGTCTTATTAGGCTTCCCTTGTATGTGATGGATTGCTTTTCTCTTGCTGTTTCAAGATTCTCTCTTTCTCTCTGACATCTGACATTCTGATTAGTAAGTGTCTTGGAGAATGTCTATTTGGATCTATTCTGTTTGGGCTACACTGCACTTCTTGAATGTGTAATTTTAAGTCTTTCATAAGAGTTCAGAAATTTTCAGTGACAATTTCCTCCATTAGTTTTTCTCCTATTTTTCCCTTCTCTTCTCCTTCTGGGACTCCCACAACACATATATTTATGTGCTTCATGTTGTCACTCAGTTCCCTGAGTCCCTGCTCGTATTTTTCCATTTTTTTCCCTATATTTTTCTTTTGCTTGTCGGATTTACAATGTTCCATCCTCCAGTTCACTAATCCTATCTTTTGCCTCTTGAAATCTGACATTGTAGGGTTCCATTGTTTTTTTCATCTCTTTACTGCACCTTTCATTCCCATAAGTTCTGTGATTTGTTTTTTCAGATTTTCAATTTCTTCTTTTTGTTCATTCCTTGCCTTCTTTATATCCTCCCTCAATTCACTGATTTGATTTTTGATGAGGTTTTCCATGTCTGCTCGAACATTCTGAATTAATTGTTTTAACTCCTTTATCTCATTTGAATTGTTGGTTTGTTCCTTTGACTGGGCCATATCTTCAATTTTCCTAGTATGAGTCGTTATTTTTTGCTGGTGTCTAGGCATTTAATTACCTTAATTAGTTTATTCTGGAGATTGTTTTCACTTTTTTTTAACCTTAGGATTTTCTGGCTTGGTGACTTAGTTGTCTATCTGTTCCTTAACATTCAGTTCAGCTTATTCTGGACCTCTACTTAGGTTTTGTTGAGCAGATCAGAATTTTTCAGTTCTTGTTTTCTTCTTTCTTGCCCTGCTTGTATGGTGCCTTTTTTTTCCCTCCTTGGGAGGGTCTACTTAGGTATTGTAGACCCCAGCCAGATTTTTCCAAACCAAACTGGCCTCCTGTCAGGAGGAAAGGTCACTTGTGTCAGTCTTCCCTGAGGGTGAGACCCAGTAGATTGAAAGGTTTTCCTATGAAGCCTTTGGGGTCTCCGTTTTTCCTATCATGCCCAGTATGTCGCGACTCTGCTTGTGGGTCCCACCAGGATCACATGACGCAGTATCTTTAACTTCAGCGGACTCTCCCTGGTGGGTGCATGGTGGAGACAAAGGAGAGATTGTAGTCTGGCTTAATTGCTTCACTTTACCAGACCCTGGGGTCTGAACTCCTTGAGGCAGGGATTACACCTGAGCTGGGCCCCACCCCTCTCCTAGGGAGGGAACAGACTCCAGACAAACACTCAAACAAGCTTAATTCTGCCTATCCCTGGGGCAGTAGAGCCTTGTAGCTGTATCCAAAGAGCAGTCAAGCCATATAAACACAGCCACCAAAACGAAAGAGAAAAATCTTTTTCAGAGCAGGAACCCCATTCCTCGGGTTTGCCAATCAGGAGCTTAAGTTGGTAGGTTGCTCTCTGTATCTCTAGGTCCTATGTGCCCCATCCTTTCCTTCAGGGCCCAGACCTTTTCAAATCCAAAAAAAAC
>PVIY010051613.1:0-15566 GCA_004026745.1 Myrmecophaga tridactyla | reverse complement strand
GCCCATGAAGCTGGTGATTCTGCTGGCTATGAGCAAATTGATCATGTGATATTTTCATTGTTGTGAAGAGTGTCAACCTATAACCTGAATGTATAAGGGCTCTTAGTATCAGCAGTTGTCTCACAGCCAGGATTAATGCTAATGTGGAAACCTGCTAAGAAAAGGCCTGATAGCAACTAGTTATTGCTAAAAGCAATGCTTATGTTCTAAGTGGATTTACATTTGCTTCCCCTGATCAAAGACTAAATGTCTGATATACCATAAGAGCTTGGTGGTCTCATTTCTTGATTTTCACTCCTCTTGATTTTGATTTTTGAGCATATAATTACTCTTGCCAGTCCTGGTAAGAGAGATTGGTTTGAAACTTTTTTGTACCCTAGAACAGCCTATATTCTTCTAATCCACCCCTGAAGGGGCAGACTTATTATTATTGGTTGGGACTTTTTGATTAGGTTGTTTCCATGGAGATGTGACCCAGCCCATTAAAGGTAGTTCTTAATCCTTTACTGGAGTCTCTTATGGAGCTCACAGAGAGAGAGAACTTAACAGAAACACCCTGGGAGAACAAGCAAGGACCTACAAAAACCCAGAGATATTTTAGAGAGAAGGACAAGCAGACATAACTATATACCTTCCCAGGTAACAGAGGAACTCCAGATGCCATCGAACTTTCTTCAGTAGAGGTATCCTCCTCTTGATGCCTTAATTCAGACATTTCCATGGCCTTAGAATTGTAACTTTTAATTTAATAAATCCCCATTGTTAGAAGCCAACCCATTTCTAACATATTGCATTTCAGCAGCAAACCGAAACACCAGGCCTCTGTGCATGTCTGGTGTAGTAGGGGCATTGTAAGAAAATGGTTCCAAGAATAGGCTCTGGGGTCATGATGCTGGGTTCCAATTCTACCTCTCTCTGGTTCAAGCTTTCAAACCTCAAGCAAGTTATGTAACATCACCAAGTTCCAGCTTTCTTATTGGCAAAATGAACATAATAGTATTACCTAACTTTTGATAGATGAGGTGATCTGTATTAAGCACTTAACATGACTGGCACGTAGTGAGCTCTCAATATACATTAAGTATTGTTTTTATAGCTAATTCTTTCTCTTTATAAAATTGTATTATTTTAAATGCCAAGTAATTCTAAGCTGTTAAATTAACTAAGAAGCTGCTTAGCCCTGAAAGGGCTTTTTAGATAAAAATCTTTGCTGCAGTCATAGAGCATGTTATAGTGCTACTCCTTGTCCAGTTATATGAATACGATTTCTGTACTCTACTATAATAGACCGGCCTCTTTGTCTGCCTACTCTGCATGCCTCGGATATGCGAAATATGCCAAGCCTCCCTTACCTATGAATACTTCCTCACACTGCTCCCTGCATTTCTCTCCCACAGCATATTTGAGGCTGTTATCACAACACTCATGGACATTTTTCACTCTTTCTTCCCTTTCAATAAGAATTTTTAATTGTGCAGACTCAGGATTGAAAGTCAACAAGACGTCTAAACATATATACACAGACAAATACATACATTCACTTACACTCATAGAGTTTAATTTAGTTTGGGACTCAATTAATGGAGTCTTTTCCAAAGCATTAAGGACCAAAGTGCTCATATAAAGGTGAGATGACCAAAAAAAAAATTGTGAAGGTTCAAATAGTGTTCTCATTCATTAAAAAAAATTTTCTTTTTTTTCCAAAGGAGTTCTTATGTGGGTTTATCTTTTGTCCTAATGAATGGGCAGCAGGGATTGAAGAACCGTTCATTTCCTAGTCCTGGCACTGCCTTTTCCCCATTGGGCCTCTGTGAGGGTCACATGCCTTGGGCATCACTGAAAAGAATCTTCTGAGGCCTGTGCTTCCCATTTGAGTCTCCTGAACCCCACCTAGAACTGCGGTGAAGTCTCATCCATCAAGATGTGCAACAGATTCCTGGGCACGTGGAAACTGGTTTCTAGTGAGCACTTTGATGAATACATGAAAGCCCTGGGTAAGAAAGATTCTTTGTAATTTGGGTTGAAAAGATCCTTTTTAAGAAAGCTACATGACTATTTCCTTCTAATGCTTTTTCCAGGAGTTGGGGGAAGTTTGACCAGGGTGCAGTACAATCCTCTTTTTGGATTAGTCTTCTATTGTGTCATTCAGATCGTTCACTTACATTTTATTTGCAGCAATTTCACAAGATTTTAACCAAAATGAGAGCTGCTTAAATGCTTAGAATTCCCGTTAATTTCAAAGGCAGTTTCATATTAGTAGGGCTTTGGTTTCAGACCTGGGGTAAGAAGTTTTAGAAACTTATTGAATCCATTCTCTGGCTTTCCTGAAAGCTAGTTTTATAGCAATTAAAACACTTTTAAAATAAATAATGTGATATATTAAAGAGAAAACCCTAATTTTAAATTTTGATGTTTAGCTAAACTAAAATTTAGTTTTCTCTCTATACCTCTAAGTTGCCCATTATTACATAATCATGTATAAACAGAGAGTTTAGGGGAAAAGATTTTTTCTAAAAGCAGCATGTTCATAATTCAGGGAAGTTACTGGTAGAAAGAGGCCTGGGGTTGTGACAGGAATTCCACCTCAGTTACATTAACATCAGACTTTCCTGGAGTTGAAGCAATGGGTGAGACTGGGGACTCAGTCATTAATCACATCAACTTTATCTTACACTATTTCTAAAGAATGTTTCATATATAAGAATACAATAGATGTGAAGTCTTTGGAAGTTTCCAGAGCTTTATAAATGTAATAGAGAGTGATGCCAAAGAACTTAGGTGGCCATGCTTGTCAAAGTACCTGTAGTAATGTGACTGTATGATTGTGAGAACCTTGTGTCTGATGTTCCTTATATACCGGGTATGGACAGATGAGTAAAAAAAAATATATGGATGAATAAATAAATAAATAAATAAATAACAGGAGGGATAAAGGTAAAATAAATTGGGTAGGTGGAAACACTGGTGGTCAATGAGAGGGAGGGATGGGGTGTAGGGTATTATGAGTTTTTTCTTTTTGCTTCTTTTTCTCGAGTGATGCAAATGTTCTAGAAAGTGATCATGGTGATAAATACACAACTATGTGATGATATTGTGAGCCATTGACTGTGCACCATGTATGTGAAAATTTTTCTCAATAAAAAAGTTTAAAAAAATAAAAGTACCTATAGCTTTACTTACCTGTTCAGAAATCTTATGGAAAGCTATTCTTAGATAAATTGAGCCAAATTTTGCCGTGGTTGCCTGGTAAACTATGAGAACTTTGGGGGATCAATCCATACTATAAGTTTGGGCAGAAACATTGACTTCATTTTACAGCTGAAGAAGCAAAATATTATTATTAAAAATAAAAAAAATTATTAAGACTCCCTAATTCAGTCATTTTCCAATTTTAGAGTGTTAAGAACATCTGGGGCCTTAATAAAAAGATTCTTCAGTGCTGACCAGAGATTCTAATTTAGTTTGAAAAACAACATCTTATATCATGTAAAAGAACAAAAATATCAATCAGAATTAGAAGAAAAATCACACAAGTCACAGATAAATATTAGTTGTAAGTCTTTATTTTTGTAATATATATTTTTAATAGGGGAAAGTAAATTTAAGCATTGGAATTTCCAATGAGTCTTAGGAAACTAGTTTTTCCTTCACATATTTCTCTCATTTGATATTTCTCCTTTTGGTGTGTATTTCTTTAATCTTGAGTGGCAGTAGTAATAAAAATTAAAAGTCTATTTTTTTCAAATACAGAACATTTTAAAATATCATTTTATTTGTCTATGGTCATTTTTACCTGTATGGATCTTGAATCTAGATAGACAGTTTTTTCCCACCAGCTAGATTTAGGAAGCCACAACAATATTTTAGAAATGAAATTTTATCAAGGGTGTGGGAGAAGGTCTTGTCTATCCATATATTTTGGTTTGCTAAAGCTACCAGATTGCAATATACCAGAAATGGATTGGCCTTTTCAAAGGAGATTTACTAGACTACAAATTTAGGTTCTAAGGCCATGAAAATGTCCAAATTAAGGATCCAGAGAAAGATACCCTGACTCTGAAGAAAGGCTGATGGCATCGGGGTTCCTCTGTCACATGGGAAGTCGCATGGTGACATCTGCTGGTCTTTCTCTCCTGAGTTGGTTTCAAAATGGCTCTCTCAGCTCCTGTGGTTCTCTCTGGCTTCTCCTGGGGTGTTTTCCTTCTCCCTTAGCTTTTCTCAGCTCTCTCTCATAGAGCTCGGGGAAAGGATTAAGACCCATGGGAAATTGGATGGGTCACATCTCCATGTAACCAACCTAATCAAAAGGTCCCACCCACAATAGGTCTGTACCCATAAGATGGGATTAGAAGAATATGGATTTCTGAGGTACATAACAGTTTCAAAATAGCACACCATAATATATTGTTGAGGGGAAAAATATCATTGAATAGTGTGTGTGTGTGTGTGTGTGTCATGGTCTCAGTTAAAATATATATATATATTATACATAATACTTGTTTGTAAAAACAAAAAAGCCTAGAATGATCCATACAAAACTATGTGAGTGATTTTCACTGGGGAGTTAGACTGGCTGCGATAAAAGTGGATGACTTATGTTATTTAGGCCAAATACCTTTACTCTTTAAAAACTTTGGTTGTTACTTTTGTAACAACAAAACCTAAAGTTCATCGGTATATATTTTCATTAGGTGGTGAAACAAGAGAGGAGACCCTGAGTAGTAAGTTATACTACCTGTCATCCATACCCCTGAGTCACCACCAAGAAAAAAACATGACACACATGGTCTCTCTTGGAGACACTCCCTTAGTCAACACAATTCTAATTCTATCTTGATCTTCAGGTGTGGGGTTAGCCACCAGAAAATTGGGAAACTTGGCCAAACCCAGTGTGACCATCAGCAAGAAAGGGGATATCATAACTATAAGAACCGAAAGTACTTTTAAAAATACAGAGATCTCCTTCAAGCTAGGTAAGGAATTTGACGAAACCACAGCTGATAACAGGAAAACAAAGGTAAGCTTTCAAGTTTCTCTTCAAAGTTTGTTCAGTCTCCTGTTTGAGAGAGAGGATTATTCCTGCTGATGTTCAAAAGATTGACTGCATTCTGTTGAAAATGAATGTGTCTCATGAGAAATTTATTGTGAGAATGATTCAAAATCCAATGAAGTGCTTCTTTAAACAACTGGCTTCCAGGTAAGCCAATTATGTCAACATGTCTTTGCAGAGCATTGTCACCTTGGAGAGAGGCTCTTTGAATCAAGTTCAGAAATGGGATGGCAAAGAGACAACAATAAAGAGAAAGGTGGTGGATGGAAAAATGATAGTGGTAAGAGTATTTTATTTCTGCATACAAAATTAATGCTATTTAAATGGAGAAATTAATTATATTATTTGTCAAAATATTATTTTTTCTTTGGAATACAGATGGATAAAATGACTGGAATAAAGTCAGATTTAATTTTTGTGTGATACTTAAACCACAATGACCCTCCTCTTCAAGGACTTCAAATACTGGCTCAAGATGTTAGAATAAAATCCTAGGAAAAGCAGTACAGTTAAAGAAAGTATGGATTAATCTCACTAATTTGGTTTCACAAGGAGTAAAAAGCAAGTCTGAATTTTTTTAAAGCATAACAAATCCCCAGAGACTTAATCGTAGAATATTTTCAGATATTTAAGAGTTTTGCTTTCAAGAATCCCTGGTAACTTGAACTAAATTATGTCAGTAATGCAAACTGAGATCATCAGAGATGAATAGTCAGCAGATAAGAATGATGACAAAGCTACAGGAGATGATCAAGGTTTTTTTTTTAAGGCTAAAGTTTATGCTTACTAATCGGGATATACATTGAATATAAATAGATTCTTGTAATGCTTTGAATGTTTCTTCCTTTTAAACAGTGGTTCTTAATCCCAGTTGCACAACAGATTTACCTGGAGAGCTTGCCAAAAAATAGCAATACCAGAGCCCCACCATGGACAAAATGAACCCAAATCTGAGGTGGAGGACAGGGGGCAACAAGAGTCATCCGTATTTTTAAAAATGTTACCAAAGTGCAAATATTCAGATAGCTTTGAAAACTGCTGTTTTATGAATTTAAATACATGCCAAATATATGCTTAAAAACTTGCGACTTAAAAAAAAAAAAAACTTTGCAGTAACATAGATCTTCTTACCAAATCATTTCTCCTGTTCCAATGGCCATAATTCTGAGTTATTAGAAGCTGACATACTCATATTTTATCTCGTTCTAAGTTTAACCTTATAAGTTTATTTTAATTTCTACTTTTATTACAAATTTGCTGGTTCCGGGTTTGTGTTTTAGATCATTAATCTCTCTCTCTCTCTTTTAAAGGAATGTAAGGTGAATGATGTGGTCTGCATCAGAACTTATGAGAAGGTCTGAGAACATAGTCGCACTGACATAGCATTTGACCATTCAGTGCTGGAAATCAACTGCTTACACTGGCAAGACCTGACTACACTGCAGTTTGTTTGCTTGTTTTTGCTTTCATCTTACTATGCCAGATAGGAAAAGGCCTAACTGAGGAATAATCTAAAATTTAGTGTTACTTCAAAATTTTCATTTTGCGTGCATGTATTTATAATACTAAAGCATGTATATTTGCCAGACCTAAGTAGCTAATGATGTCATTTAATTATATAAGAAATTCTAATCTATGCTGTACTTTGTATATTTGAAATGATAATAAAAGGAAGGTTGGTGCTAGAACTGATCCGAGGTAGCAAATTCAAATGTCTTCAGAACCCAGGAGAGGAATGAGAGAAGATGATCAGAGGTAAGGCAGTCTAGGAGGAGAGCTATTAAAAATTGAGGAGTCCTAGTCTTGCCTAAAAGGGGCAGCCTCTACTCTACTCCAGTCAATTCTGTAAAATTGAGGAGGAAGTTGTAGACACTGAAATGTGCAGATATTAAGGGTAAAGTTCAATTCATTTAGACAGATGCATGTATGGATATAACCCATATCCCTGTCAAGATACAGAAGTCTTTAATCCCAGAAAGTTTCTTCTTGCCCCTACCTAATCAATATCCTCCCACTACCCCACCCGTACCAAAGCAACTACTAATTGGGTTTTTATCAGCAAAGATTAGTTTTGCCTGGTCCCAAACTTCACATAAATGTAATCATACATTATGCACTCTTCTGTTTGCCTTTTTTAAACTCAGCATAATATTTTTAAAATTCATACACATGGTTGCACAAAGCACTAGCTTGTTCTTTTTCACTGCTCAGTGGTATTCCATTGTGTGAATATATTGATTTTCCTGTTTAAGACAATTGGGTTGTTTCCAGTTTTGGTCTACTGTGAATAAAGCTGCTATGGACATTCTCATATAAAGCTTTTTTGTGAAAATATGATTTCATTTTTTGGGGTAAAATAACTAGTCATGAACTGACCTGATCTAAAGGATTTTTTACAAGCATGAATGAGAGAGCCAATTGTGGCCATAAATAATTATTTTAGATTCATTATGTGACTATCAAATGAGGAAATTTTTTATGTTCTTGGGAATCAGGGTTCTCACTGTGGAAAAGGCAACATACAAATGTGGAATGAGAGAAAGCAAGAAAGAACCATGTAGGAATGGATGGAAATCAAGGAAAACACAGGGTTTCTAAACTGTGTACATGTATGTGCAAATGTGCGTATAACTGTACAAATATATCTGCATATATATGTAAGTGTATGTTCTAGTTTGCTAGCTGGCAGGATGCAATATGCCAGAAACAGAATGGCTTGTAAAAAGGGGAATTTAATAAGCTGCTAGTTTACAGTTCTAAGGCCGAAAAAATGTCCCGATTAAAACAAGTCTATAGAAATGTCCAATCTAAGGCATCCAGGGAAAGATACCTAGGTTCAAGAAGGCTGATGACATTCAGGGTTTCTCCCTCATCTGGAAGAGCACATGGTGACATCTGCTAGCATTCTCTCCCAGCTTCTTGTTTCGTGAAGCTCTCCAAGAGGTGTTTTCCTTCTTCATGTCCAAAAGTCACTGGCTGGTGGACTCTCTGCTCATGGTTCTGCAATGAAGCTTTCTCCAAAATACTTCTTCTTTTATAGGATTCCAGTAAAATAATCAAGAACCATGTAGAACAGATGCAAACATGTCTCCATCTAATCAAGTGTAGTACCCACACGTGATTGAGTCACACCTCTGCGGAGATAACGTAGTCAAGTTCCCAACCTATAATACTAATTAGAATAAACCATTGGATTAGAATAAACCATTGCTCCCACAAGACTGATTAGGATTAAACATGGATTTTCTAAGGTCCATAAATCCTTTCAAACCAGCACAGTGTGTATATATATATGTATGTTTTCATATATATATATGTGTGTGTGTGTGTGTACATATCTATATATTTCCTGGCTCTATCTGCTAAAGGACTTAGAAATAAATACACACATCTAATATCTAGATCTTGGAGTATAATGCTCCACTAAAAGGGACCAGAGTTTCTTGGAGAAATGGTTGATTTTAACGTGAGGGCAGGGTAGCTACAAGATGAGCCTGAAACATCTTGTTATGCCACAAGTAAGGAAGTATTCAAAAAATAATGGTAGGGGCATGTGACAAATACATGAAAGCAATATGTCCATGCTATCACTAGACAAACCTGAGTCAATTTGAGTTATCAAATGGTTGGAAAGAGAACTATAATTATAAGCCACTGGAAAAAATAGGAATCCATGAGTCCATACTGGTAACAGTGTGAGAAAAAAAATAAGTAGATGGTGGGTAGGTAGGTAGGTTGGTTGATAGATGATGGATTAGATAGATGGATGGATAGATAGATAGATAGATAGATAGATATGGACATGCCTTAGAGTAGCATGCCAGGAGATGACTGGTAAATGCCAAAGGAGTGCTAGAACTGGAAAAATTATCATTTTTCAACCATCATAGTAAATATTAGTTCAGTCAAGAATGATCAATAGATACTAAATCTAGGGGGAAATTTTGATGAGGAAAAAGATATGAGTTTGATCTTAAAGTGTCTCCTCACAGATTGCTTATTAGTTGTAAGGGAAAACATAGAAACTATGCAATGGAAAAATTGGAAACCTCTTAACTGGGCTATTAAAATTAATCTTACCAATGAGGGGCAGATGAATAACATGTGGCTTCAGATGTGACACCCTGAGAAGGAAGCTACATCTCTTATGTAATATTCTGGCCTGGAGTCCATAACCTGAATCTTATCATGAGGAAATGTCAGATAATTTCCAAATGAAGAATGTTCTATTAAAAAAGGGGAGGAGGGCGTTGAGTGAATTCTTCAAATATGTCATAAAAGACAAAGAAAGGCTATGGAAATGTTCCACATTAAATGAAACTAAAAACACATGACAACTAAATGCAGTAAATGTCCCTAAACCAAATCCTGTACTAAAGACAAAAGGACAGAAATGTCCGCCAAAGGGTCAATTGGCAAAATTGGAAAACAGATGGTAAATTAGACAAAAAGTATCTGTGAATATCCTGATTCTTGAGAAATACACACTGAAGTATTTTGGGGTAATGGGCCACAATATGTACAATTTACTCTAAAAATCAGGGAAAAGTATTATATGCGTGTGTCTGTGTACAAACACATGCATACATATAGAAAGATCAATTGATAAAACAAATGGAGCAAAATATTAATGATAGATGAATCTTGGGAAAAGATATATATTTTTTCGTTGAAATAGTCAGATTCTTGCAACTTTTCTGTAATTTTTAATTATTTCCAAACAAGATTTTTTTTAAGTTAAAAGCTGCCCTTGGCAAGCCCTTCTCTGCCCCTGAACATTTGATCTGCAAGTCTGGGAGGCATGTTTTACCTAGGTGTAATTTTTGTCTCCAGTCAGATAAACGTATAAGAAGAAGAAGTTAAAAACCTTGATTTCTCCATCCAAAAATAACTCAAAATGTCATTTTACTCTCTGATATTACATTGTGGTTGGTTAAGAGCACAGTCACATTGCCTTGATCAAATTCCAAATTGCTGCTTACTAACTGTGTGACACCAGGCAAGTTACTTAACGCCTCTCTGCTCCTCAGTTCCTTCATCTGCAAGATGGGGATAATAACAGAACACACCTCTAAGAGTTGGCAGGAGTAAGTGAGTTAATGTAAAGTGCTTAGAATATACTTAGCACAGGAAAAGCATTCTAGAAGTGTTCTCTGTTATCATTATCATTCATCTAATGGCATATATGATGCCCAAATGGGTCATTTTATTTGTTAAAAGAAATAGCGTTTCTATAGCTATAGGATTTCAAATGGAGTCGAAAGGTCATTCTGGAGGTTTCTGCAGGTCTCTCAACCAGATAACACATCTGCCATGGTATGCAAAGCCTCAGACAATGTTCCTGAAAACCCTAAGGTCATCTGGACACCATAACAAACCACAAGATAAAGAACTCAGTTAACTATTTAAACTGAAAGACAATTAGAGTACCCCAAATATCTACCAACTGCAAACAACTTGTGTAATAGTCTTTTCCTTTAAAAACTTTTGCCTGAAAATTCTGCTGTGCACAGGTTCATCGTGGAGGAAGAGGCAGTAAAATTCCTTGGAGTAAGGATGTGCAAATTTATTCACACACAGATACAGAATTTAGCAAATGAGTTTTGATGTTATGTGAATTATGATTCTGGGCTAGACCATTAAAACTCGCTATAGATAGTGATATAGTATAATGACCAATACTGTGGGACAGTCCCCTCTTTTTATTTTTTTCATAGATTAAAAAGTTCTAACTACCCACCCCCACCCGCAATGGGCTATCCCTGGCCTAATTTTCGAAATACAGAATACAGCATTTCAAAGAAAAAAGCCACATTTTCTCCCATCTCCTAGAACAAAGACACCTGGTTTTCCAAGGCCATCATGGGAACCTGCACCAAGAAGACACCTGGGACTCAAAGGTTGCTATGGAAACCTGCTACCAACAAGACTTCCCATAAAACAAGCCAACCCATGCCACCGAGGTGTGTCCTTCCTTTGGGCATGTCTATGTTAGCCTCTTTTGTGAGTACTCTCTCTTCTTCTCTTTAATAAACTTTACCATGATTCCTGAAAAAAAAAAACTTTGCCTGAAAATGCCAAGGCAAGACAGGCTTTGGGTTGCACACCAAGTGATGATATTTATCAAGAATATTATTTACTCAAAAGTCATAGCAAAAAAATAAAAAGCAAAAAAAAAAGAGAAAGAATAAATAAAAACAAAAGTCAAAGCAATCGAGAAACGTATTAAAGTGAATTTATAGATAGGCCAACAAACATTGTTTTGTAAAACAGCTAATCTAAAAACTTTCTAAAAGGAAAATTTAAGATGACCTATTCTAACCTAAAAAAGACCTAAAAAAGTACATTTAATCCCTTGATGGTGGGATTTTACATCTGGGAACTAGGCAAAAGCTACGAATCAGGGTCTTGCACAATAAAGAGCTGGTTGTTAAGCACATACTAGCACCCCATTGCCTAAATCCTGGATTTTGTAAGAAGAGTCTTAGTTTCATGCTAGCCATAATAGTTCTAATTTTTGACTAAAAATTTATTTTATAATTTCTTAAAATGTCATCCATGCTTCTTTTAAGATGATTTCCTCTATCTGCATTGCCCCTCTCTAAACGCGACTGCACGTTAGGATCCTCCGGGATGTTTTAGCCATCCATCACAGGATTGTACCACAAACTTATTGAATCATAATCTGTGGGTCAGGTGTGAGACTCAGGCATCAGCAGTTTTTAAAATTCCCCAGGCAATTCCAATATTGGCCGGTTTCAGAACGACTGCGCCAAAAGTGAAAGTCTTTCAAGGTTAGAAATTTAATGTGGATGTCAATTAAGATGGAGTGGAAGGTCAAGGAGGCCAAGAGTACAAAGTGTTTCTAATGTGAATGAAACCACAGTAGGCAGTAGAAACCCTATCTGAAAATCAATTCAATGTAATCAAGTCTTTTGTTAGGGAAGCAACTGTTTACTGCTTAATTTTACTTCTATAGCAGGCAACCCAATTGGCCGTTATCCATAAGAGAGCATATGGAAAAGTGAAGATTTAAAAATAGCAAAATTTGGATTAATAGAGAAAAACAAGGCTAAAAAAACATTTTGCAAAATATAAATCATCTTTCAGTAGAATTCGGTCAAATCACTCAAAAAATATAGTATGGGACTAATTTTTGAAAAAGCCTTTCCCATATTTTGCGATTATTAAAAAAAAGCAGTATATTTAAGGAGAAGGTGACTCAGATGCAAAGAGAAGTTGGTAGGTCCCAGACACCTGAATTGGAATTTTGGCAATATCTCCTGCAGCATAAATTCCTCCCCTTAGCTACCTGACTATTGTATAAGTTGTTTTAATGGGGTTGCTGGTGCAGAGTGAAAATTCCAGTAGCACTGAAGGATTGATGCTTCTACAGTTAAAGGCTTTGAAGTCTAGATCTGTGACAAGTCAGTTCCACACCCATTAAGACCAAATAATGTCATTCCCTTTTTGGACATGCATTTTTGCATTAACTTCCATTTGCCATTTTAGTACTATCATTCTTGATCTTCTATGATTTCTTTCTTCTTTTCAGGTGGTTATTAATGCAACATTGAGCACTGTAGCGTAAGTCAATAATAGATTTCGGTTTTAGGGTTTCCAAAATAATCAGTGGACTTTTGCCTCCCCCATGTGTTTCGGCATCTGCAGAATACTTACTGCACTTAAAGCCAGCATAAATTTAGATCTGTATTAGAACCTATCACATATTATTCTCCATTTAACTCACTTCAATCTCATCTCCCTCAACAAGGTTGTATGCTGATAATCACATCCTAAACTTCTTTGTGCCACAGGAGCTTCTAGGAAAACGCTAGGTCAGAGCAGGTATGAAGTACCAGGTTGACACTGGAAGGTGTAGGACATCTGTTGCATACATCATGTTGGAAAGGCAGTGGGAGCACACCAGCAAGAAAACCATCCAGTACAGTGGGAACACAGGCACTCACTCAAGCCCTGGCTTTGCCGCTTATTATCTGTGCAGCATTAGGTAAGTCAAACTCTAACCTGAGATTTCCTAATTTGTATAGTCTATGTGGGAGGAAAAATAATGACGTATATGAAAGCACTTTGTAAAGTGTAAAACATTATACACAGATATTATTAAAATGTCTAGACATCTAAATGCACATAAATATGAATTTTTACATACAGCATAGTGTTTAATTTTGTGGGGTTTTTTTGTTTGTTTTTTGGTTGAGGAGTGCTTTTAATAATGTCTGTTTATAGACCATTTTCCATATATCACTCTACTAATTTACTTGTCAAAAATAAAATGAAGTCATCTATATTACACAGTCTTTTTCATTCCATTAATAAGGGGAAATAGGTTGTATATGATGCTGTAATAAGGCAATATCCAGTATCTGCATACTTAGGTTTGGGTCCCAATTCCATCCTCAGCCAGCTGGTTAACCTTGTTTATCATTGTTCAGCCTCAGTTTTGCCATCTTTAAGTGGAGGGGCTTGGCCCTGACCTCTAAAATACCAATTAGCTATATCATTTATATCATTGCCACTAGCAGAGTAAGCTATTTTATATTGAAATAACATTATGTTTATGAACTTTTCTATTTTAAAGTTACCTGCTTCCCAATATCATCAGCAATTTCCTGTGAACAGAAATAGGATTTTTAATTTTTGCCTTGTCATCCTTCAAGAGACATCAATTCCATGCTGACTCCTCTGATCTGTTTCCAAGGAAGAAAATTTAGTAACTCCTTTCCTTGTGCTATCACTACAATATAACTGTTCATTTGAATCTCTAATACCAGCATGAGAGCTCAATTCAGGTAAAATCTCCTGTTTTAAAATTTCCAATGTGCCATGTGTGATTTGTAGAATAGGCTTTGTAAATGTCTGCTGAATATTCGAGTGCATTAATGAGCCCCACTTCACCAATTCTGACCACAATATCATGTGCCCAGAGGCCCATACATGCTGGAAAATAAACAGCATTGGAGATAACTTTGAAAATAAACAGGCAAATAGTTTTCACAAAGGTTAACCAAGGTAACGTTTTTCCCTCAGAATTTCACGGAATGTTGATGACAGTGAACACAATGGAAGAACAATGAACTGCCATTATAATCTGCTATCACATCCAACTTTCCCTTCTTTCCTTTTGAAATGGCTAGGTCTGAAACATTAAACTATAAATAGGAAATGTGCCTGCTTCTTTGCTTCTCTTGGGAATTGCATGCATAACCAGGGATGGTTAAATACCTGAACTGATTCCACAGGAAAGCCAAGGGATTAATTTAGAAATCAGGAAAGACAGATGGGGATTCCATGAATTAGCAATATGATTAAAATGTATTCCTGCCTGTGACAAGGATGAGATCAGTTCTGAGATTCTTTCCATCTCCACACTATTTATCTTACGTTGGAATTCACATTGGTTTTAAGACTTTGAAATGTTGATGTGAGTACAAAAATGTTTGGGGGGTTGAGGGCACATGGAATAACCAGAAAAGCACAGAAGGAAACTCCTTTCAGCTTTCTGTGTATTTGTGAACTGTATTTATAGTTCATTGAATCCCGAATTCCTGCAGGGTTCATCAGAATCCACACAGGCTTCCTGCGAATTTAATGCGCATTGCTGTTTCAGCTGGCTGATGTGTGAGATCCCTTTTAGATTATTCTGCAGTCAGCAAATGTCTACAGTGAAGTGCCTTTGTCTCCTTTTAGTCAAAACTATCAGGTCATTAGCAGGCAGGGGGTGAGAAATGGAGAGAAGGTATTTGAAATAACTACTAGATGAACAGAAAGGAACATAAATCTATCCTGATGAAACAGCTTTTCCTCCTTGAAGAAAGTAGGATGAAGTCACTATCATAAAATATTAAATTAAGGCTATCACTATTGGCAGTATTTACTGCAGGAAACAAAAGTATGGACGTATCGTTCATATGTCAGAGGAATATCAAATTTTATTTTTCCTTTCTTGATCCCAATGAATACAACGAAAAACCACATTCATTATTTCTATACAGTAATGTTAACAAAATCATGCTAGAGTCCATTTTAACCAAGTTATCTTCACAGCAAATCATAGTCAAAATTCAACGGGCAGTCAGTTATTTGTGCAATAAACATCACTGCCACGGAAAGATAAGTAAGAAAAGGCCCTGCCTACATTGGGAGGCTTGATGAAAAATGGAGGACAGAAATATATTGAAGGAGGTTGATTGAGAACAAACAAAAAGAATTTAATGAGCTTTATTATTAATTTGCTTTACCAAAAAAAAAATGGGAACATCCAGATATTTTCTTTTATCACAGGAAGAGTTTCCCCTTAGATACTCTTCCCTTACCAAACCTGTTTGGTCATGGCCAGTGTTGAGATGACCAGCATTAGCAGATGAGACTATCAATTTAAACATTTAGAATCCTGGCATCCTAGAGTGTGACTGCCAGGCAGGGCACATGATTAGTATTGCATATTAGGCACAGCCAAGCCACATAGAAGAGGTAAGGGAAATGTTTTAGTATG
>PVIY010051612.1:0-15586 GCA_004026745.1 Myrmecophaga tridactyla | reverse complement strand
GCTCCTGCCCCCTCAGGGTTTCCCACCAAGGCAAAATGAAATGGAACTGATATTGGTGTTTAAAATGTAGCATCTAGAAGATGAAAAGGCAAAGAAATATCATTCCACAGACCCCCATTCCTGCTCATTTTTTTTTACAGTCTGTTACAAATTCTGCAAACTACAACTTTCTATTAATTTAAATATTTTTTTGGCCTTTTCTAGACTGTCTTTGGTAAGCTTCTTTTCCCAGAGTATGACCGAATTGTAATTTGGAGACTGAAAAAGGCACAACACTGTGGGGCTGATGCATCTTTCCTTTCAAGAAGATGTTTAGACAGCAAGTTCTCCTCATGGTTTCTGCCCCAAGGAGCTGGGAACTTCAGAGGAGGACCTGGCTAGCACACACACAGCCATTATGAAACTGTGCATCAAGGCCCTTAAAAATGTGCTATTTTTCTCTCCACCTAGACATTGACTGTAAGGAAACAATGAAGAGATGGGGAAGGAGATTAATGTGTAAGCATGTTTATCACAAGCATGATTTATAACAGGAACACACTGGAAGCAACCTAAAAGTCCATCATTAGGGAAATGACTAGATAATTTACTCAAGCCACACCATGGGTATGATAGCCTATCATCCAAACCATGATTTAAACAAATATGTACTGTCATGAGAAAATAATAAAGCATGTTAAGTGACAAGAAGATATTAAAGCTTTGTCTAAATGATCCCAGCTGTTAAAAAGAAATGCACGCACACAAACACATGCATATACATAAACACACACACGATATATACACTTCCACCACATTGACCTGAGTTTCTTCAGAAATGTGTCAATCTAAATTGGGCAGGATTTGGATCAAAGAGAGGAGGGAGAGAGGATTTTGCAGAATTAGCCTCATCTAAAGGAAACTTCTGGCTGCTGCTGCCACCAAGGGGTAATTTGTATTTTGACAATGTCAGGCAGTGTGGAATAAATTTAAATTAGATTTTTGTTGGTTTATTTTCCCCTCCAAACCAGAAAGTTAAATTCTGGTTAAACCTGCCTAGAAATTAATTGGCATGGCAAACTGCAGTCTATTCTATGGTGTGACAATAACTTTTTGCTAAACTAAGTGGGGGGTGGCTGCCGTGGCTCAGCAGGCAGAGCTCCGACCTGCTGTGCTGGAGGTCTGGAGTTCGATCCCTGGTGCCTCCTGCCCATATGCAAATTAACAACAACAACAAAAAAAAACTAAGAGGGCACCCTGCTGACCAGGTCTAGAGGTGAGAGGTGCAGATTTTACCATCTTGTAAAATGTAAGGGCAGTTCAAGGAAAGGTTTAAACTCTGATCCATGTCCAGATATGGGAAAGGAAATTAAAATAAGTGCACAATTTAATATATTTAGTTTTCGTTGTGGATGAGCTCATTGTTTTCTTCATCTTGCCTGTGGGTATTTTAAAATGCTCAACTGATTCACAAGAAATTTAAAGCTGTATCTTCTCTCTTGTTTATTGTGTCAAAGCCTCCATTTTCTCTGAAAAAGCAATGTGAGGTTTATGCTCCTGCCCCACCATAATAACTCAAGCAAACAGCAATACACATTCTCTCTGAAAGTTTATATGGAAAATTATAAACCTCAGCTGCCAGGGCTTCATTTTGTCCTCGAACCAGATGGCAACAAAATAGGATATCTGAATTTAGTAGCACTTTATGAAGCCAAGGGCCTGTGTCCTGGGAACTACACCCTGGCCTGAGAAGCCAGCACCCCTCCCTTTAATTCCAAAATGTAATAAAGGAACGCCATTCTTTTCCCGTTGGCAGGTAGACCTTGTGGCCCGCGTGCTGCATGTGAAATGAGGCCCCATTCAAACCACGATTTCCAAGAGGGCTCTCCCTCCCCGCACTCCAAGCTGAGTGTGGTGGGTGCTGAGAGCATGGAAGGAGAAAGAAGGCTTAATGAGCCCTGGCTGAAAAGGGGCACTGGTCTCAGCCCTTCTCAGAAGCCAGAAAGAAAACCAAGTTCAGGTCTGGAGGAAGCACAGGGTGTTCTAGAAAGATGCTCTGTGGTGAAAGGCTTCCCTGCCCAGACATGGCCAAGGGCAGATGGTACCAGGGAAGCCCTGAGAGCCTCAGGGGAAACTAATGGCCTCCTAGAAGGAAGCAGCTCATATAGCGCTGGGGTCCCGGGCAGAACTCTGGACCCCAAGTGCATGAATGGATGTCACCATACCAAAATTACTAGTAGACCAGTGCCCTGGTCAGGATGGGCAGCACACATAGCCCCAAGTGCCAGGCAGAGTCTGTACTATTACTCAGCCCAGTGCCCTCCTGCCAGAAAGAAGTGCAACAGAACAGCTACATTGTCAGTATCTACACAGCGCCTAAAGGGAGCTACCAGCGTGGTTCTGAAGTGCCCAGCTCCCAAAGCATGACACTGGGTCCCCATGGATGCTTGCTAAGAGGAAATCAAGGGGGAAAGCTTTTCCTGGCTCTGAGTACAAGAGAAATTCCTCAGGGTGGGGGAGGGGTGGGTGCCCCCAAAAGGCCCCTGAGGGCCATGACAGCATCCCTGCCTTATGCTGAGTTCATCAGGATAGTTCCCATGGGGTCCTCAGTGCAAGGAGGGACTATGACACAAAGGGCACTCAGGCCAGAGCAGTTTTGCAGATGCCCAGCAGCAGGGGCTGGGACAGCTGGTGGATTTTGGGTAGTCTGGCTTGATGGGAAGATAAAATCCAGAAAATGATCCTAGAGAAGTGAATGAACATCCTACTCTTCAGACTCCCCAAGCATGTCTCTTCCCAAACCTGCAACCCAGGTCCTAGAAAGAGTTAAAACCCAGAGCCCTTGGAAGCATATTCTCTGAGGATCTGGTGGTGCATTCCACACAGGCAATCAAAGGAAAATGCACACAATTTAAAACATAATGGCACGCTTATGCAAGCTTCTTATGCAAGTCAGACATTGCTACCTACCACAACTTGCCAAACCCCAACCAAAACCATCCCTGCCAATCCTAAAGAACACCTAGGACAATATATAAGATTCTCCAAAGGTTCCATGCACTAGGGTAACTTTCCAGAAACCTACAACCTCCAGATGGGTCCCTGAACCAGGTGAGCCCTGAAACCTAGAGGGCCCAACCTCTCCAGAACATCAGCTAGTTCCATCTCCCTACTCCATATTAGTGACAGAAACTTCCAACATGAAAACCTTAGAATGGGCATAGCTCAAATACCCCTACAGAGTGAGAGAAAGATCAAAGGTGATGATAGAGTTATACAGAGAAGGTAGGGTTTAACAAATGGTATGACTGCTGAATCATTGTATTGATATTTCTTTTAGTCTCCAGTATCTTAGAGCAGCTAGAAGTAAAAACCTAAAATTGTGGAATTGTAACCCATACCAAACTCTGAAATCTGTTCTGCAACTAATTGGTGTGATGTGCTTTGAAATTTATTGCTTTTTTTGTATATATGTTATTTTTCACAATAAAGAAAAATATATACTTCTTCTAGCCTCCAATGTTTTGGAGCAGCTAGAAGTAAAATCTGAAATAGTGGAATGGTAACACATAGCAAACTGAAAATTATTGCTTTTTTTCTTTTCTTTGTATATATGTTACATTTAACAATAAAAAAATTAAAAATAATAAAAAAGACAAGTGAGCAGCCTCCTCAATGCAAAACAGGAAATTCAAACACCTGTACCCCTTAACAATGAGAAATCAACTTTTCAATTAGGAAAGAGATGTTGGTTGTGCCAGAATTATCTTATTGACACAGCACTTAGAAAATAATTGTATATATCAATATGTGTATGCATATTAATGAATATATGTATATTAGAATATTTTGCAGTCATGTATGTATATGTATATTAGAATAAAATAACCCCAGATATAGCTTAAACCTATCTTCCTGACTTTCTAATAAAAGTTTGAATCTCTAAGCTTAGAAAAAAAAACATAATGGGGAGTTCTGATCTCTTATGACTTTCATCCCTGCTTTTATGCTGAAAAAGCCCTGCATTCAACATCCCATGATCAAATACACACTCACCTAAAGTTTCACATGAGTTTCTGTGCAGGATTGGGGGTGGGGGTGGGTCTGCATTTTACATTTAATTGTTGAATCCACCTGGGATTTATTTTGCTGTATAATGTGAAGTGAGAATCTGATAAAAGTTGAAAACTAGCATGCACTGGATTTGGTCAGGGGTTGTGTTATACTTGATTTCACAGTTGTTTTTTTTAAATTAAATTTGAATACCCGTGGCAAGATGCACCCCCCTTTCTCCACTATGCTCCAATTCACTCAAATATGCCCCTTTTTTCTCCTTTCTGGTGCCAGCCTCAGACTCGCAGCTAGCTGCTTTCTCCCAACCGTGACTGTGCAGTGACCCCTCCCAGGGATTTCCCATGCACTCTGCAGTTGTGTCGAGTCCAGCTCTCCACCAGGCTCTGCTGTGAGCTCCCCATTTTGCTCCTCTGCCCTGTGCCACTCGTGCCAACACATCCCAGCTTAATTCACAAGCAATTACAACGTGACTGAGCCCATGGGAGATCCCTGTTCCTTACCAACATTTCACTGGCTAGTCTTGCCCATTTGTTAGCCCTTATTAACTCTGTAATCATTTTACCTAGTGGCCCATGCCTGGACCAAACTGGACCACCAGCTGGAGGCAAGGGCTCAGAGGAGACCTATGGATCCCTCCTAATGGTCTCCCACTTCTCTGTATATTTTCAGATGGTGCAGAATGAGCATGCATTGTATATCCAATCAAAGAGAAATACTGACATTTTTACTCTCAAAAGGAAGATATGGAGTTTGGCTTCAAATTCCAGACTGAGAACACTCATTCTTTTGCAGCTCCACAGAAATGTCATGGAAAGTAACAAATAAAAAAGTACAAAATGGAAATAGACCTATTAGCAGGAGACATGGAGGAGGGCTACCAGGAGATAAGCTTTTTCAGTGCATTCATGGAAGTGCAAGTGGAGGGAAGTGTGTTCATGGGACCAGCCAGAGCAGAGGAAACCTTGAGCTGGAATGCTCTGTGTGTGCCACAGAAGGTTCAGGGCTGCCCTGGGTCCCCCATGGGGGATGTTGGCTCAGTGTGGATGCACACAGTGGAAGATAGCAGTGAAAAGTGGAGCTGAAGGCAAGGGAGCAGGTTCATGCTACAGGTGGGGCACCCAACTCCATGCACACCTCCTCCCAATTTCACCACCCTGCACAAAAGGCAGGAGGCTGGTATTTATGCCCAGCCAAAAAGCAGAGGCTCCTCTTGAAGGCAACTGAATTTACCCTCTAGAGAAATGTTGGAATTCAAGCTGTGGGTGCTGGTACTGCATCCCAGCTGGAGAGGGAGGTGGAGCAGTGTGCTGACCAAGGGTACAGCCTGAGGATGGCAGTGCAGGAGGAGCCAGTCACATAATGAAATAAAAGGGTAAATCAATGCAATATAGTATAACATGGTTATTATAATAGAGTATCATAACACAGCAACATCATATAATACAATATAATACAACACAACCTAAAAAATCTCTATCTGCCCCAGCTGTTGTGGCCAGGACTTTTGTGAGCTTCAGCCAAGCACAATCCTAACCAACCCCAAAGGGAGGTAGGAAGAAGTGTAGATCAGTATAAATCCTCATCCTCCAAACAGAGAACGCAGCTGGCTAGAGATAATTCAGGAAGTAGCAAGACCAGTATCCTGTGTAGTTATAGGAGTGACCCCCAGAAGAGCTGAAAGGAGAACCAGTGAGGCCTGGCTGCCCCTGGGGATGAGCCCAGGAATGCAGAGGGACAGAGAACTATCGGCTCTCCTGGAATGGTATCGGGTTCCATGTTATTTTCACCATGTGCATGCGAGACCTGAACCCAAGCCTAAACCAAGCAGGGGGACAGTGTTGAACAGGGTGATGGAAATGTGAGTGTGAGGGGTGGCAGGCAGGGGTGACCTTAGTCCAGACAACAAGTCATCATGTCTCCAGGAATGACAGCCACCCACCAAAATCACAAACAGAAGCAGAAACCTCCATCCAGGGTGCACACAGCTGCCCAGCCAGGGAATGCCTCTCCATTGGGCCACGTAAGTGTGAGCAGAGCAAGGGTCTAACCTGTACCTTCCACTTGTGGGCACCAGGGGCATGGTAGGGAGGGAGCCTGGCCCTTGAACCTCCCCATGGAGAAGAGCTGCTGACCAAACAGCAACAGCTCATTTTATCACCATGTGAGCAGCACAGAATTTTGCATCCTGGTGGCCTTCTACTTGGGGTTATATGTTCAGCAGCCAGTGACACCTAACTAATGCCACATCGTACAGGCTGGCCCTCTGGGCACATGCCACCACTGGACTAGCTGAAACCAATAGCACAGTTCTTCCTTAGTGCAGACCATGCTTGCATTAGCAAGGAGGAGAGAGCAAGATGCATGGTGATGCAAGTGAGAGTGAAGTGCGTAAGCCAACATAGAGGCTTTCCTTGGGGGCACCAAGTGGAAAGAGTGTGATTGAAGGCAAGAGAAAGCTATCAGTGACAGCAATGCTGACCCCCTGTTGGCACCATCAGCTGTTAAACAGTAGGAAGTGTTGATGACCTTATTCTAATTTCCATTTATATTTATTCTAAGTTGGACACCTTGGAGAGTGTTTAAACAAGAGAGGAAAATTCACTAAGCAATCCTGACAGCTCTGTCAGTGGGTGGTTGGGAAGCAGCAGAGGCTTACCAGAGAGGAAGAGAGAGCTAGGCTCCATCCCCAGCTCTGCCACTTTATGTACCAAGGTAAGCCACTCCATCCCTCTGAGATTCAATTTCCCACTGAGTCAAATGTGTGTGTCACTTCCTTCTCACCATCAGGGACATGCCATGTGGGAACCCAGTGGTGTGATTTACTGTACAACTATGTTTATAGAAATATCATATATGGGATTCATCTGCTTTGATCTTCTCACTAATTCAGACCAGCTTTCCCCTTATTTGTGCATTACTTATACTGATAATGATTCTTTCATTTCATAGAGAGCATAAACCATGTGAGCTAAAACAAAATATAATTTAAGGGTGGTCACAGGGATAGAGCTGAGCTGTGTTCTGGCTTCAGGCATGGCTGGATCCAGCATTCAAATTATGTCATCAAAATGCATTCTCACAAACATCCTGCAACTCATGAATGAACAAACTGCAGCACAGCCACAGAGTAGAGTACTAGTCTGTAATAAAGAGGGACAATGACTGATACACACAAACTGGTGAGTCTCCAGGACATTAAGCTGAGTGGAAGAAACAAAGAGCAAAAAATGATCAAATGAGAGGGAGGAGTTGTAACTGAGAAGTTAGGATTTAACAAATGATTATGACTACTGAATCATTAGATAGATATTTCTTTTTCGTTTAGAGGGTATTTGATAGCCAGAAGGAAAAACTTGAAATTGTTGAAACATAACCAATAGCCTTGATCTTTGATAATGATTTTATAATGATATGGCTTTCATCTTGTGACTGTGTGATTGTAAAAACCTTGTGACTGACTCCTTTTATCCAGTGTATGAGTAAATGAATAATAAAATAAAGACATGCATGAAAAAATGGGAATATGGGGGAAAATACCCCTACACAGATTATGGACAACACTTAATAGTACTGCTTTAATAATCTTTCATCAATTGTAACAAATGTAACTATTGTTAAAAAATAGTAGAATTACAAAAAAGTGCAATTGTAAGAAACTTCCCTCACCATGATGGGGAGGTGTATGGAAAGCCTGTATTTTATGCATGATTGCTCTATAAACCCACAACTTCTCTATAGTTTAAAAAAAAGAAGAAGAAGAAGCCAAGCTCAAAAGTCTACAGAATGTAACTTTCCATTTACATGACACTCAGGAAAAAAACAAAACTAGATTGTTGGGGATAGACAGGTGAATGCTAGAAGTTAGAGGCTGGGGCGGGTTTGACTACAAAAGCCAAAACAAGGCAATTTGTGGGGGACAGGGGGTGATGGAACTGATATTTATCTTGATTGTGGTTGGGGTTACACAACTCTAGGCATGTGTCAAAAACTCCTAGAGCTTTATACCAAGAAGAGTGGATTTTACTGAAAGCAAATTTTTAAATATTCTTTACAGGTGCCTTTTGATCCATCCCTTGGCCTGGTCTTTCATAGAGCTGTCTTTATTCCTGATTTCCATGTCACAGAGAGACCAGCACCTCCAAACTTATGTTAGCCATAGCCAATGAGAATGAATGTGGGTTTCTTTCCTGGAAGCCACAGGGAAAAGAAGCTGCATGAATCTCAGTGTCTCTGGGGTCACACACCCATCAGTGAATCAGCAACTACAGCAGGGGAATGAATGGACTGTTGTGACCAGATTGGCCTGAGCCTTGTCCCACCCTGGGCACTGGAAGATGGAGTCCCCCTTAGCTGAAGCATGAAGGGCGTCCTCTAAAGCATCATCCAGGTATGACCTCCACAGGATGAGCAGGGAGATGCTGGGCAGAAAACAGTATGAAAATCCACTCTAGGCCCCAAATGAAACAATTCGTCTTAAGTTAAGGCTGATTTCTTTGCTTCCAAATACAACACTCAACATTGCTGATGTTAAAACAGAAAAATCAGGAATAGGCCAGGGACCCCAAACCAGACGTTTTAGCAATTACCCTGCAGAAATAATACATTGGAATCTCAAGTTGGGAGAATCTGAACCCAATGACCGAAATGAACCAACCTCCATCGAAGGTTGCATGTGTTTATTTAGGATTCTGAGTCCTCAAAACTGATCTAGTGGTCAGGGGTAACACAGACCTAGGAACAGTGTGGGTATGTGCTTCCTGAGTGAGACCTGAGCAGCCAAATGGGCTCCTGCACTCAGACGGTCCCACACACTCAACCATCATCCCCTTCACCTCTGAAACTCGGAACCATCTTGTCCTTGAACTTGAGCTTTCTAAGCGCAGTCTGAAGCGACACTGTACATGCCTGTGGGCAGGGAACACATGTGCACTGTGTGTCCATGCTTTGTTCCCTGCCACCCATTTCATATAGTGATTGCGGTGCCCCACCAACACAGGTGTGTGGTCGGCCCGTGGGACTCAAAGCACGTACAGGTGAGGATGGAGAGACTCAGTTCCCTTTCCTTTCTCTCCTCACTTACTCATCAGTAGAAGCTGAGGGGGCTGGCAGAAAGTGCACATGTCAAGAAGTGAGCTAGAAGCAGCTGAGCTCGATTCTGTACAGTTTTCCCTCTGTTCAGGCAAGAACAAAATGCATGTGTATGTAAGAGTTACAAAATGTGAATAGTGCAAGTTGGTAAATTCCACCTACAAGCTCAACACTTGTGTGTTTGCACTTTAAATTGGTATTGTGCAGTAAAAAAGGTGAATGATATAATTCATGATAATCATTTAAGCTTTCAATTTTTCTTTTTTTAGAATGACATTAAATGGGTAACAGAAATACCACAAGTTGGGAGAGAGAGACCACAGTTAAAAGGAAAAAGTTTTATGTTGTAGTATCTTCAGTGACTACTTTTTCCTGCTCATTGAACAAGACGCTCCACTTTTTCATCTTACACCAGATGATATGAATTGCACAGCAAGCATCAGTTAACCCGTAGAAACAGAATTATGTCACAAAATCTCAACCTTTGTCCTGCCATTTAGGCCACAGTTTTAATCAGCAGGCTCGATCTGTGACATGGACCTATTTTATCTGATCTACTCAATGTTTTTCTAAAAAAATTGAACTATATAAAAATCCAGATTTCTGGCTTTTTTTTTCTTTTTAAATGAAATAAAACCTTTGACAAGAGCAGCTGTGCAATCACCAGCCTGTCCCACGTGGCTGCTGCGCTCTCTGAGGGTACCTGCTTTTCCAGATTCACCAGGGGCCCTGAATTCCCTGCTGCCCCGGCCCAGTCCCCTACTCATGCCTGGCCCCTGCCTGGCCCTCCTGCCCCCGCATGAGAAGGAGACAAGGACTGGGTCACAGACCTGTGAGATGGAGACAGAGCCCAGGATCCAAGACAAGTCTACAGCCCCAAATGCTGGTGTTCCAGTTTGCTAGCTGCCAGAATGCAACACACCAGAGACAGATTGGCTTTCAGTCAAAGGAGATTTATTTAGTTAACATATAGCTCTTCAGAGGAAAGGCAGATAATTTTCAACTGAGGTTCTTTCTTACATGGGAAGACACAGGGTGATCTCTGCTGGCCTTTTCTACAGGCCTCTGGGCTCCAACAACTTTCCCTGGGGTGATTCCTTTCCACATCTCCAAAGGCCTGGGCTGAGCTGCTTGGGATGTGCTATGCTGTGCTCTCTTATCTAAGCACCAGCCAGTTAAATCAAACATCCTTCATTACAGCAGGCATGCCTCTCAGCTGACAGGAGATGTAATGAGCAACAAATGAGGTTCACATGCCATTGGCTCATGTCCACAGCAACAGAACTAGGTACCTTCACCTCGCCAAGTTGACACCTGAACCTAACTACCACAGCTGGCAATTCTTCTTCTGGGCTTATGTGGTGGGTTGAATTTTATTCCTCCCAAGAGAAACTTCCAAGTCCTAAGCCCAGTCCCTATGAAGGTGACCTAAACAGGGTCTTTGCAGATGTAACTAGTTCAGAGTCTTGAGAAGAGACCACCCTACATTTAGATATGCCCTAAATCCAATGGCTCATGTCCTTGTCCAAGAGAAAGAGGGAGAATTGAGACATAGACTCAGAAGACGCTGTGTGAAGACCATGTGAAGACCAGGCAGAGGCTAGACGGAGACAGCCATAAGCCAAGGTGCACTGGAGGGGGCCAGGAAGGAACCTCCCCTGGAGCCTCTGGAGGGACCCCTGCCCTGCCCCATAGCTTGATTGCAAACCTCCAGCTCCAGAATGGGGAGAGAATGCATTTCTGTGGTTTTAAGCCCCCTGCACCCCCAGTTTGTGGGAGTTTTAAACCTCCCCATCACCCCCCTTTGTGGGACTTCATTGTGACAGCCCCAGAAATCTAACATAGCTTATAGACAACAAAATAACATTAAGCCAGTCCAGCTGGAGGGAAGGTCAGGTGGGGCATAGCTTTCTCATATTTTTTAGTACAGTCCACTATTGTCCAGCACACAGAATACCTAGAGGATGGGAAGACAAATCCAGTCCGGTCTTTGTGACTAGTCTCCAGGGAGCCCAATCTAAGAAATCTTTAAAGCTGGGTTTTAAGGGTTGAGAGCTTAAACAGCATGACCTGGGGTGCCTTAAAAATCTCTCTCAGCATCTTGTTTACTGTTAAATTTCTTGGAAACCCTTTCTCACCTACAGCATAAAAAAATAAACTTGAGCCTATTTTCTGTCTGAAATAATTCAGAGCAATCACATAAATGGCCGCTTTGCTGCAGAAAGTACAGAGCTGTGATGAAAAAAGAAAAGTGGAGGGCTCAGGCCTGCTTTTGAGGAGCTTTTAATTGAGAAGAGAAGACAAATGTTGCACACAAAAATACTGATGAAGGAAAAAGGAAAATGTGTATTGTTAATTGTCTGACATAAGCCAAATTTCAGAAAAAGAAATGATCAATATGGATTGGTAATTACCACAAATTTATTGTTAGTAGGTTCCAATAAATGAAAATTTGCTGATAATCACAGTAATGACTACACATTGTCCCACACTTCCTTGGCACCAGCCACCACTCTAAGTATGTCACAGGGATCAACTCATTTGCTTCTCACACAATCCTAAGAGAGGATAATACAAGCATGTTATTATATGGCTGTACAATTACATATTAGTAGGTCCATTTTATAGATTCAAAAACCAGAGGCAGATCTCTCCTCTACATGGGACATGACATCCAGGGGTGAAATTCTTCCTGGTGACCTGGGAAATGATTCCCAGGGATGAACCTGGCCCTGGCACCATTGGATCAACAATTCCATCCTGACCAAAAGGGGGGAAGGAAGTATAATTAATAAAGTATCAGTGGCAGAGAGAGTTCAAATAGAGTCAAGAGGCTACTCTGGAGAGTGCTTTTATGCAAGCTTCAGGTAGACCTTGCTACCTGTCATAACCTGCCAATTTCCAAGCAAGATCATTTCAGCCAATCCTAAAGAACACCTAGGGCAATAAATAAGATTGCACAAGGGTTCCATGCACTAGAGTAACATTCCAGAAACTTACAACCTCTAGATGGGTCCCTGGACCAGACAAGTCCTGAAATGCAGAGAGGCCAGTCTCTCCAGAACATCAGCTAGTGCCATCTGCCTACTTCATATTATTGACCCTCTCAACATAAATAAGGTAGAATGGACACAGCCCATATACACCTAAAGAGTGGGTTAGAAAGATCAAAGGTGATGGTGGAGTTATAGAGAGAAGGTAGGGTTTAACAAATGAGTATGATTGATGAATCATTAATTGATATTTCTTTTAGTCTCCAGTATCTTAGAGCAGCTGGAAGTAAAAATCTAAAATTGTGGAACTGTAACCCATACCAAACTCTGAAATCTGTTCTACAACTAATTGCATTGTACCTTGAAATTTATTGCTTTTTTGTATATATATTATTGTTCACAAAAAAAGAAGGAACAAATCAATTGTGATGATAAAAAATTATTTAAGCCCTCTAGCCTCCTACATTCTGGAGCAGCTAGAAGGAAAATTCTGAGAGGATCATATGGTAGCCCATGACAAACCCTGGGATCCGTCCTGTAACCACTTGTTGAAGAATGCTTTGAAAACTATTGCCTTTTTCTTTCTTTTTGTAATATATGTTATACTACACAATAAAAAATTTAAAAATGAAGGCAGAGAGGTGGAGTCACTTGCCTCAGGACACACAGCAGATGGACAGTGGCACCTGGTCCGGCTCTGCTCCACTGGCTCCTGGAACCTGTTGGCCATGTGTCCCTCTTCTGTGAGGTGGTGGCTGCTGCTGAAGCCACACACTCTGCCATCCCCTTCCTCTATGACCCTCCCTAGCCCCCCACAGCCGGTTCGAGATGTCACCCAGATTGGAGAAGGGCTAAGCTCCTGACTGATAATAACACCACCTGGAGGTTGTGGACTAACCACCTACAGAGACGCATTCGAGGGAAGCAGAGGTACACCCCAGACCTTAGCCTGCCTGCTACTGTCACAAATATTACACAGTGGGGGCAAGACAGACCAGGGGATGGCCAGGTGGTGAGGGGAGGCAGGGTTCTGGGGACACTGGGGATGGGGGAGAAGTGGTAAGGCCCTTGGTGGCAGGGGTCCTCCCCCTGCTCCCTGCCTGGGGTCCCTGAGGTTGCCCGGCTCCCACCCTCCCTGCACTGCTGTGGGAAAGGGGCCTTGGGCGCGGCAACACTGCCACCCAGTGGCCAAGGCTTTCACCATGTGTCCTTTCAGAGGACCAAACCGAGATGTGGGGCCATTTGGGAATCTGGCCAAAGCCCTTTTGCTGCACTCACACTGAACCCCATTAAGCAAAGTGCAATGACTCTCTGGAATCAGACGCTTCTGCTTGCAAGGGACAAAAAGGGAGTTCCAGGCACAAAGCCCACCCAGAGGCCACCCCTCCTACAGGAGGGACACAGTGACCAGGGGCTTCCAGGGAGAAGCAGCCCAGCTGAGGCTCTGTGGGCAGGGAGGACATGAGAACCCGCTCCCACCCGCCATGTGCCACAGCACAGGCCCCAGGTTTCCAAATCTCCAGAGCTGCTCCCAGCACTGCAGGTGGTGCTGGCACCCTGATAATGGCAATCCTTCTCCCCCTTCCCCTTGGCTGCTGGCTTCACTCTGAGAAATCTCAAAAGGGAGAGGAGCTTATTGCTGTCTGAGACTGTGACATTCCTTCTGGTGAAGTTCGGGTAGTTTTTACGAAAAGGCTTTTTGTCAGGGTGGTCATTGCAGTGGGGGTAGACAGCTCCAGTCCCAAATGGGAAATGGTCCCCATCTCCCCATTCCTAGCCCTCCCAAGGGGTTGGAGTGGGGGGCACTTTGAAGTTGATCCCAATAAGGATGAGCACCCCCAGTGCTGGTGGCAGAGGGTCCTGTAGGCAGAACAACCACAGCAGTAAGTATCTCTTAGGGATGGTGGCTGTGAACTCACCAACCTGTTGCCTCCTCTCCATCCAGCCTGAGGATCATGCAGCCCTGGTCCACTATGCGCATCAGATCCTCCTCCTCGGGGGAAGCCTGGGAGAACCACCTGCCTGGTTGCTGTGGGCCCCACCATGCGGCACAGGAAAGTAGGAGGCAGGTAGTATCTGCTTCCTTGGGTTCTGTGGGTCTGAGATGGGCTGGCACTGTCCTCTCTCCTTCGGGGGGCCATTGAGGGCCAGCCCCTGTGAGCAATGGTTTTGCCTGGAGGAGGGGCTGGGCCACCTGCCCTCATGGAGCTGACAGTCTCCTTGGGGGTGTGAATGTGAACCAGCAATGGCAATAAGAAGAAGGAAGAGCTGAGATGATAAATGTACAGAGGCCCCAAGGCAGCCGTATGGAACTCTCTAGCCTGCCCTGACAGAGCTCACAGTCTAGCAGGCTGACAATTCCCACAAAGTAGGGTGGATAGAGAGGGCGCTGGGGAGGGTCCCCAGTGCAGGTGCAGAGGGGCTGGAGAAGGCAGGCCCTGGGGTAGTGAAGAGGGTTCCGGACAGAGGGAGCACCAGCAGGTGTGGCCGGGGGAACTCGAGTCAGGGCATGCCTGGGTGTGGAGGGAGTTCGAGGGGCTGGGACCTCATCAGGGAGTGATGGGCATGGGGGTGATGAGAACAGATTGGTGGTGGGCAAAGTCAGGGACAGAGGGCAGTGGCTGGCACCACACAGGGGCCACAGAGGTGCAGGAGGCACCTGGGGAGGGGACGGGAGAAGCCGTCAGGTGCAGGAGGAGGGGAAGGGCTGGAAAGGGCAGGAGACAGACCTCGCTGGATTATCCCAAACAGAAAGAATGGTAACATCAAGTTCTTTTCCATCTAATGTGGCTAACTGCTTAACTGAAAAGTTAGAAGGAGAAATCTACTACATCGAGGCA
Organism: Myrmecophaga tridactyla; assembly: GCA_004026745.1. Classification (NCBI taxonomy): domain Eukaryota; kingdom Metazoa; phylum Chordata; class Mammalia; order Pilosa; family Myrmecophagidae; genus Myrmecophaga; species Myrmecophaga tridactyla. Next base: position 612 of record PVIY010051612.1, on the reverse strand, counting down.
GCAGCAACAGTGAGAAGCAGCTACACCTGCCACCCCCGCCCCCGCAACTAGGAATGCAGAAGAGATGGGAATCCTTAAGATGCAGAGGCTGGAGCAAGAGCCCCATGGGGCTGACAGCTCTGAGGCAATGCAACTGAGTTAGGAGTCCCAAGGGGCAGGGGGATGAGTGCCACACCTGGGGCAGGCTAGGACAGGGTCACGGAGTCAGGGTGGGGCAGGGAGCAGGATGAGGGACAGTGTGGGGCACCATGCACCCGAGAAGCATAAAGCTACCCCAGTAGAAGGCTCATGAGGTCAGGGCCATGGTCTGGCTCAGCAGAGAACTCTGGGCTGGCTGGAAAGGGACATGGGGACAGCAAAAGAAAGAAGGTGAATGGCACCCAGGGAGAAGAGGAGTGACCCAAAGAGAACATGCAGAGAGAGAGGAGGGGGCTGGGAACATGGGTGCCATGGTGGGGGCAGGCAGAGGACAACAAGCCCGCTGAGAAATAGTGAGATGACCCCCCAGAGCCCCCCACTAGGCCCACCACCCTCACTTACATCCCTGGCCTGTCACCTGTCACCTGCCCCAGGTGGGTGGGTCTGCTGAAGAAGAGCCCCACAGCTCACAAA
>PVIY010051611.1:0-15598 GCA_004026745.1 Myrmecophaga tridactyla | reverse complement strand
GCAAATATTTTTTCAGTCACTGATCAAATCATTCTGATTTCATTTATGTCCCCAGCCCTCCTCCCTCTATCATTCTCACATGCAGCGTCATTCAGTATTTTAACATAATTACATTACAGTTAGGTAGTATTGTGCTGACCATTTCTGAGTTTTTGTATCCAGTCCTGTTGCACAGTCTGCATCCCTTCAGCTCCAATTATTGGGAGAGGATTTTTGTGGTAAAAGAAAGGTTCAGAATCTTATTCGCTCACCTAAGTGAATCATGGCAGTTTCTTGGCATAAATGGAATAAACAAATATATAAGGGGCATTATGTGTTAATTCGCGAGCAGCCCACTTAGAGACCAAGACAAACTAGATCTGCACTATCCAATATGGTAGCCACTAGCTACATATGGTTACTGAGCACTTGAAATGTGGCTAGTCCAAATTGAAATGTACTCGTCAAAACATACACTAGCCAAACTGTCAACATGTTTTTTGGACCTGAAATTTGGAAAAAAGAAAGCACAGTCAGAAAGCTCTAACCTCATTTTATAAAATGGCTGAGGTACTAAAGATCTGAAAATAGTTGATATGAAATATATATATATCAATAATTACTTATATTGATTACATATTAAAATAATAAAATTTTAGATAAACTGGGTTAAATAAAATATATTAAAATTGACTTCACTTATATATTTTTATTTTTCAATGTGTTACTCGAAAATTTTAAATTACATATGCGGCTCACATTTGTGGTTTGCATCATATTTCTTTTTTTTTACAATAATCACCTAGATAATATGCTCAAAAGATCTTGTGGGAATTTTAATCATGTGCCAATCCTTAAATTCCCTACCCATCCCCTGCCCCCAAATCCACTTTCTCTACATTCAGATTAAACTACAGGGCAGTGGTTCCTAATCAGGAGCAACTTAGCCCTCAGGAGACATTTTTGCTTATCACAACTGGTGGGAAGTAGTTCTGATCTCTAGGGATACAGGCTGAGGATGCTGATAATTACCCTACATAACAGCTCCCCACACCAAAGAATTATCTGGCTCAAAATGTCAACTGCATCTCTGTTGAGAAATCCTGCTTCAGGGAGAGGGGAGAAAGAAATAAAAAGGGCCGTTTTTAAATTTTTCTTGCCAAACTGCCAACACATGTTTTGAACCTGAAACTTGGAAGGAGGAAAGCACAGGCAGAAAACTCCAACCTCTTTGTAAAAAATGGCTGATGTACTACAGATCTGCAAATACTGAGGATACAGACATTAGGAAGATGGAGACATGAGGCACTGTAATTGGGAGAGGAATATATTAAATGAATCTCTTATGCACTGCCTTGTTAGTAATAAAAAGTTAAGACAGAAGAAGTAAATAAAAACAATTTTGACTTCTCCTGATTATCACTCCCCAATGGAGGAAAAAAAAAGATAACAGAGAAGGGAAATTTCCTTAGTATAAGAAATGTTAAGCAAAAAAAGAAAGTCAACCTCTCTCGGGTGTTGGTTTCCAAGATGACAAAGAAAAGAAGGAAGAACGGTCAGGCGAAAAAGGGCCGCGGCCACCTGCAGCCTATTCCCTGCAATTGCGCGGGCTGCATGCCCAAGGATAAGGCCATTAAGAAGTTTGTTATTCGAAACATAGTAGAGGCCGCAGCTGTCAGGGACATATCCAAAGCAATGTCTTCAACGTCCTAAGCTGTACGTGAAACTGCATTACTGCGTGAGTTGAGCCATTCACAGCAAGGTGGTCAGAAACCGATCTCGTGAAGCCCGGAAGGACAGGACACCCCCACTCCAATTTAGACCTGCGGATGCTACCTCATGACCTCCACCAAAGCTGAGTCCATAAAGACAGAAGAAAAACTACTTTCTGGAAGGAAAATAAAATAGAAATAAAACTGTAAAAAAAAAAAAGAAAGTCAATGGAAAACTGATTTTAGTTGCAGCACTGACAAGGAAAGTATAGTTTCTTATTAACTACTAATTTTCCGTGAGAGAGGTTTAGTAAACCCTTTCCATTTCTAGGAATTTTCACTTTCACCCATTTTCCTTTGACCGGAGAATTTGAAATCCCATCTCCTAGCAAAATGAGCAGGGCTAAAATTTAGGAATGGCCAGAAGAATAAAGATGGTGGGAACTGTAAATCATCTCAATGAAGTCTTAAGATTTTAACTCTTTTCAAATTGAGGTAAAACATACATAAAATGCATAATCTTAAGTGTACAGCTCAATGAATTTTTATGTAATTATATAGCTATGTAATAACCATCCAGATCAAAATATGAAACATTTCAGGTACTCTAGAAGGCTCTCTCATATCCCTCTTTTCTTAAATTTTAAAATGAAGTCATTATGTAAAACAGCATAGAACCTGGCATACACCAAGTATTCAGCTAGTTCTCTCCTCTTTCCTTTTTTTAATCTCAAGGTAGATATGTATTACAGAAAAAAAAAACCCACAAAATTTTTCTTTGCAGAATAATTCTTAACAAGTCAATGTTTACAGGTAGTTTTCTATGTAATCCCTTTAAGTCTAGACCCCCAAAAGTTTATTGAAATAACAGCACAGAACAGACTTGAAAAGAGGGCTCAGGACAAATGACAGCTCACATAGACTATAAATTTCTCTATTTTTTACTCAGGGCCAGGCACAAGCATACAGGCATTTGGAATTAAGCAGTTTCAAGCTAAATTCTTGGAAAAAGCATTGTGACCAATGAAATTTCTATGCAAATGCACTTAACTCCCAGCCAGATTCATTCCTGAAATGTTGCTTTTGGCCACCACAGCTGTTTCTGTGTGGATTTGCCTCATATTTTAAAATACTCTTATATCTTGACCTATGATAAATTCATGTCTCTTTCCTTGTTTTAAAAAAGTACACAGGGGAAGGGATAGATCAGAATTGTTTAATTATTAGGAAACAAGTCCCGAATACCTAAACTTTCAGGAAACAATACAAGGAATTGAGTTTATATTTGTGATAGTCTGGAAAGTCATTCATGCTGAAACCTAACCACCCCCTTCTCTGAAATTTCAGGGTTTAGCAGTGCTTCAGGGACAGAACAGCTTTCTTATATTACATTAATTACACTTGGGCTATTTTGGTGAAAGAATATCATATGAAAAAGCTTTAGGAAACCTGAGAAACCATGGGGGCAAGTTCTAAAATACATAATATCTGTGATCAGCAGGAAGAATAACTGATTTTTTTTTTTGAAACAGGGACATCTGCAACTCTTAAGGTGTCTCACCTTCACTGCAGTGCTTCTGTTGTCAGTACAAGATATTTATGTTTGGGAAAGTAGGGAAAGGGAGAGAAAGGGAACAGGCTAAATACACACACCTTAAAGACAATATACTTTTTATTTCTATCTTGGTCAATCCTATGCTCCTTCTTTCTACTTCAAGATGCTGCTATTTACTAAATGAGTCACACATCCTGCTTTGAATGCTTCCTGGCTCTTGAATGAATCATTTCAAAGCACAAGATTGTTCAGCAAATAAATACAACCACAGCAGCAGCAGTTCATATACTGCAAGTGTGAGCAAGGCAATTTATAGAGGAAAAATAAGAACAGGAAACTTCTGCCCAAAATACTCCAAGAGAAATGCTGTCACGGGAAAGAAGGAGGATAAACTAAAGAGAGGGAGGAAAAAAATCACCAAACTGTCACTAAGGTAAATTCATTTGTCTATAGGTTGAGGAATTTTCTGTTTGGGAAAGGCTGCTTTCTCTCTCAAAGAGATTCTGGCAGCTGACCAAATCAGTCCATTGTATAAAAAGAAGGAATTGTGACAGCAAAGACATAATTTGATAGTTGGTCTAGCACCCATATTGCTGTGAGAATGTAAACTCCTCAAGAACAAGGATCCTTTTCATCTCTTTGTTCATGGATGTATCCCAAACATCTCGAACAATACCAGTACATAATAGGTACTTAGTAAATATCTGTTGACTAAATGACAACTAATATATCTGGTTTGAAACTGTTATGTAACCCAGAAAATCCATGTTCTTTGTCTAATAAGTCTAGGTGGCAGACCTATGGTAAGGTGGGATCTTTTCAATTAAGTTGTTTCCATGGAGATGTGACCACCTAACTGTGGGTAGGACCTTTTGATTAGGTGGTTTCCATGGAGATGTGTCTCCACCCATTCAAGTGGATCTTAATCCACTTACTAGAGTCCTTTAAGAGGGAATCATTTTGGAAAAAGTTCAGAGTCCTCACAGATTTGATGTTTGGAGATGCAGAAACAAAATGCCCCCAGGGAAGCTGTTTGAAACCAGAGCCAAAGGAACAGCAGATGCTAGCACTGTCTTCCCAGCTGACAGAGGTGTTCTAGACACCATCGGCCTTTCTTTTTTTTTTAACATGGGCAGGCACCGGGAATCGAACCCGGGTCCTCTGGCATAGCAGGCAAGAACCTGGCTGCTGAGCCATTGTGGCCCGCCCCATTGGCCTTTCTTGAATGAAGGTATCTTTCTATAGATGCCTTAGTTTGGACATTTTTATGGCTTTAGAAATGTAAACTTGTAACTTAATAAATCCCTGTTATAAAAGCCAACCCACTTCTGGTATATTGCATTTCGGCAGCATTAGCAAACTACAACAACCCCCAACCTACAAAACTCTTGCCCATGTGTCAATGATGGGAGAATTTTCATCATCTATAATCAAAAGTAGAGATGATATCTGAAACACTAACTCTTTCCTATGGAGCCAGACACCGGATCCAGTCAGAACCCATTCACCCTAATGTGAGGAGCTTATACACAATTAGGACAACAGGAAATGGACAAAATGGCACAAGGGATTTAAATCATTAGGAAGAATTTCTTGACTCTAGAGGTGTTTTAGTCTGCCAAAGCTGCAAGAATGCAACACACCAGAGATGGATTGGTTTTTAATAATAGGGGATTTATTTAGTTAAAAACATATAGGTTTTAAAGGAATATAGAATATTTTTCCTTTCTGGTTCTCTTCTATTTATATAACCTTACTTTCTCCTATTCTCCCATTAACACTTTCTACCTAGGTCAGTCTTTCTACTGATTTGCATCGTCTGTTTTCTGTTAGTTCTGCATTTCCACACGCTCCCCTAATTCCCTTAAATGCCTTCATCTGTCCCTTAGCTTATCTAAATTCTAACACTTTTCATACCCAGCTGAACTCCAGTTGTTCTTTTATTTATTTTACCTTTTAAAACAGTTGTCAGTTTACAGGAAGTACAAAGTTCCCTTACATGCTACAGTTCTCCCTATTATTGACATTTTGCAATAGTACAGTATATATGTTACAACTGATGAAACAATTATTATTATAATTATATTAAGTAGTTTACATTAGGATTTACTCTTTAGTTTGTACAGTTCTATGGGTTTCCAATTGCTTTTTGAAGGTTTCCCTAATGACTCCAATCTTTAATAGCCTATTTTTCTTGCGATAATATGGCAATTATATGATTGGCACCATATAATTTAGAATTTTAGTCTGTATAGTCTCATAGTTTTGAACTCTTATGACTGAACAACAAAAAGACAAACAACCGGGCGGCTGCCGTGGCTCAGCAGGCAGAGCTCCGACCTGCCGTGCTGGAGGTCTGGAGTTCGATCCCTGGTGCCTCCTGCCCATATGCAAATTAAAAAAAAAAAAAAGACAAACAACCCAATTAAAAAATGGACAAATGATTCAAAGAGATATTTCTCCAAAGATATATAAACAGCCAAGAAGGACATGAAGAGATGCTCAATATAATTAGCAGTAGGGAAATGTGAATTAAAACCACAATGAGAAACCACCTCACATACCCACTAGAATGGTTAATATTAAAAAAAAAAAAAAAAGTGAGTGCTGACAAGGATGCAGAGAGATAGGAACTTCAGTACATTGTTGGTGAAAATGTAACAGCTACTGTGGAAAACAGTTTGGTGGTTCCTCAAAAAGTTAAACATAGAACGACCATACCAGATGACCTAGCGATCCTACTTCTGGGTACATACACAAAAGTACTGAAAGCAGGGACTTGGACAGATATTTGTACAACATGTTCATAGCAGTGTTACTCACAATAGCCAAAAGGTGGAAGCAACCCAACCGGCAGACAAATGGATAAATAAAATGTGCTATAAACACACCATGGAATACTATTCATCTGTAAAAAGAATGAAGCTAAGCCTACTTATAATTATGCCTAAGCATCACCCCTACAGAACCTCTTTTGTTGCTCAGAATGGCCTCCCTCTCTAACCCAACTCAGGAGATGAACTCACTGTCCTCCCCCCTACATGGGACATGACTCTCAGAGGTGTAAATCTCCCTGGCAACATGAGATAAGATTTCCGGGATAAGCCAGGGCCCAGTATCACCAACTGAGAAAGTCTTCTTGACCAAAAGCGGGAGAGAGAAATGTGATAAAGTTTCAGTGGCTGAGAGATTTCAAACAGAGTCCAGAGGTTATCCTGGAGGTTATTCTTATGCATTATAAAGACATCCCTTTTTAGTTTATGGTGTATTGGAGTGGCTAGAGGGAAGTACCTGAAACTGTTGAGCTATCTTCTAGCAGCCTTGATTCTTGAAGATGACTGTATAACTATACAGCTTTTATAGTGCGATTGTGAAAACCTGTGCCTGATGTTTCTTTTACCCAGGGTACGGACAGATGAGTAAAAAACCAAGGACATAAAATAAATAAATAATGGGGGTGATAAAGGGTAAAAAATTGGGTAGTTTTGAAATACTAGTGGTCAATGAGAGGGAGGGGTAAAGGGTATGGGATGTATGAGTTTTTTTCTTTTTTCTTTTTATTTCTTTTACTGGAGTGATATAAATGTTCTAAAAATGATCATGGTGATGAATACATAACTATGTGATGATGCTGTGAACCACTTATTGTATACTAAGGATGGACTGTATGTGTGTGAAGATTTCTCAATAAAAATAATTTAAAAAAAAATGAAGCTCTGATACATATGACAACATGGATGAACCTTGCAGACAACATGCTGAGTGGAATAAGCCAGACACAAACAGACAAATACTGTGTGCTCTAACTTATAAGAAATAACTAGAATATGTAAATTCAATGAAACAGAAAGTAGAGTACAGGTTACCAGGGGCAGTGGGGACAGGCAGTTAATGCATGACGGATGTACAGTTTCTGTTTGGGGTGATGGGAAAGTTTTGGTAATGGATGGTGGTGAGGGTACTGCAACATTATGAAGATGTTTAATCCCACTAAATGGTATGTTTGGGAGTGTTAAGATGGGAAAGTTTATGATGTATATATGGTACCACAATTTTTAAAAAAAGAGTGAATAAAGAGGCAATGACAATTAGATTCTATTCTAGTTTGCAAGCTGCTGGAATGTGATATACCAGAAATGGTTTTAAAAAAGAAGAATTTATTTAGTTGCAAATTTACACTTCTAAGACCGTGAGAATGTCCAAATTAAAGCAAGTCTATAAAAATATCCAAATTAAGGCACCAATAAGAGGTTTCCTTCACTCAAGAAAGGCCGATGAAGTCCAGGGTTTCTCTCACCTGGAAAGGCACATGGCAAACATGTCTGCTAGCTTTCCCTCCAGGCTTCTTGTTTCATGAAGCTCTCCTGGGGGTGTATTCCTTCTTCATCTCCAAAGGTCTCTGACTGCGTGGGCTTTGTGGCTCTCGTGACTCTAAAGCTTTTTCCAAAATTTTTCCTTTTAAAGGATTCCAGTAAACTAATAAAGACCCACCTGGAATGGGTGGAGTCACATCTCCCTCTAACCAAAAGTTAATACCTACAATCGGGCACTCACATTTCCATGCTGTTAATCTAATTAAGTTTCCAACCTATAGTATTGAATAGGGATTAAAAGAAATGGCTGCCTCCACCAGATGGATCAGGATTAAAACATGGCTTTTCCAGGGCACATAATCCTTTCAAACCAGCACAGGTTCAAACCACGAACCCAGACTGGAACTAAAAATGGAGGAAAAAAGACCCCAAAGGACATTACTGAAACATATGAAGAAAAAAACCCTGAAAGGTATACTGAAAGCTATATTCCATAAATATAAATCAATGTTAAATTTCTTGAACTTGATAACTGTACTTAAGGTGGTTACATAGAGATTATTCATATTCTCAGGAAATGGACATGGAGGTATAAAATGTTCAAGGACTGTGATATATACAACCTACTCTCAAATGTTTAGAAAATAGTCATACAGATAGATAAATATATACATACATATACACATGGATGGATGCATGGATGGACAGAATATGACAGATGTGGCAAAATGTTAAAAGTTGATGGAGGGCGGGCCACAGTGGCTCAGAGGCAGAGTTCTCGCCTGCCATGCTGGAGACCCGGGTTCGACTCCCAGTGCCTGCCCATACAAAAAAAACAAAAAAAAGTTGATGGAACTGCATATCTGGGTGGGGTGTATGTTACAGCTCTCTGCATGGCTTTTAAAATTATTTTTGTAATCATCTTGTAAGTTTGAAATTATTTCAAAATAAAATGTTAAAAAAAATACAGAGAACTCCAATATACCCCATCTTCTAAACACTTTAGAATAAGTCACATACATCATGTTCCTTGATCACTGACTACTTCATGTATATTTCCTAAGACAGAGCCTCATAATTTTTTGATTTTTTACATTTTTATTGATAAAACAACATGCAAGCATATACATTCTTAATATACACACATTCCATACATGGTAGATAAGCAGTGGCTCACAATGTCATCACATAGTTGTATTATTCATCACCATAATTTTTTAGAACATTTGTATCACTCCAGAAAAAGAAATAAAAAGAAAAAACTCACACATAACCATACCCCTTACCCCTCCCCCCTCATTGACCACTAGTATTTCCATCTACCATATATATATATATAATTTTATTATATATATATAATTTTAACGTTTGTTCTCCCTATTATTTATTTATTTTTAATCCATATGTTGTACTCATCTGTCCATACTGTAGATAAAAGGAGCATCAGACAGAAGGTTTTCATAAAGATTGGTGATTCCTGAAGCCATTAAATTGCCACAACTTGCACTCAGGGAAGGCATTTCTTTTTTTTTTCTTTTATGTTCATTCCGTTCTACAGATATAATCAGTAATTCACAATATCATCACATAGTTGCATATTCATGATCATGATCATTTCTTAGAACATTTGCATCAATTCAGAAAAAGAAATAAAAACACAACAGAAAACAGAAAAAAAAAATTATACATACCATACATCTTACCTCCCTTTCATTGATCACTAGTATTTCAAACTAAATTTATTTTAACATTTGTTCCCCCTATTATTTATTTTTATTCCATATGTTCTACTCGTCTGTTGACAAGGTAGATAAAAGGAGCATCAGACGTAAGGTTTTCACAATCACACAGTCACATTGTGAAAGCTATATCATTATACAATCATCATCAAGAAACATGGCTACTGGAACACAGCTCTACATTTTCGGGCAGTTCCCTCTAGCCTCTCCATTATATCTTGGAGAACAAGGTGATATCTACTTAATGCGTAAGAATAATCTCCAGGATAACCTCTCGACTCTGTTTGGGGTCTCTCAGTCACTGACACTTTGTCTCATTTCACTGTTCCCCCTTTTGGTCGAGAAGGTTTTCTCAATCCCTTGATGCTGAGACTCAGCTCATTCTAGGGGTTTCTCAATCCCTTGATGCTGAGTCTTAGCTCATTCTAGGATTTCTGTCCCACGTTGCCAGGAAGGTTCACATCCCTGGGAGTCATGTCCCACGTAGAAGGGGGGAGGGTGGTGAGTTTGTTTGTTTTGTTGGCTGGAGAGAGAGGCCACATCTGAGCAACAAAAGAGGTTCTCTTGGGAGTGACTCTTAGACCTAATTTTAAATAGGATTGACCTATCTTTATGGGGTTAAGTTTCATATGAACAAACCCCAAGACTGGGGGCTCAGTCTATAACTTTGGTTGTCTACATTGCTTGTGAGAATATCAAGAATTCAACTTGGGGAGGTTGAATTTTCCCCTGTTCTCACCATTCCCCGAAGAAGACTTTGCAAATACTTTTCCACTCACTGATCAAATCACTCTGGGATTCACTGGGGCATCACTCTGGACAAACCAACAAAATCTCATGTCCTACACAAGGTTCCATGTACTTATGGTATTCAACCAACTATCTACATAAGTTATATTAGGAAATGCAGTAGTCAAAATATAAATTTTGTACCAAATAAACATTGTTTGCTTTAGTCTCACACATAAGTTGAAATTTTAAAATATTAATTACCATCTATTTTCAGCACCCTGCAGTAATGACATTCCTTTGTTCTTCCTCATGCAAAAACATTTTGTAAATTTGTACATTTAGTCACTATCATTATACACTCTAGGCATTCCTAGATTATACCATCTCAATCTTTAATGTCTATCTTTCTTTCTAATTTCATTTATGCACCCAGTCCTCCTCCCTCTATCATTCTCACATTCAGCTTCATTCAGTGCTTTAACATAATTGTATTACAGTTAGGTAGTATTGTGCTGTCCATTTCTGAGTTTTTATATTCAGTCCTGTTGCACAATCTGTAACCCTTCAGCTCCAATTACCCAATATCTTACCCTATTTCTATCTCCTGATGGTCTCTGTTACCAACGAAATATTCCAAGTCTATTCACTAATGTCAGTGAGACCATACAGTATTTCTCCTTTTGTTTTTGGCTAATCTCACTCAGCATAATGTCCTTAAGGTCCATCCCTGTTGTTACATACTTCATAACTTTATTCTGTCTTACAGCTGCAGAATATTCCATCATATGTATATGCCACAGTTTCTTTAACTCAAGTTGAATTCTTGATATTCTCACAAGCAGTGTGGACAACCAAAGCTATAGACTGAGCCCCCAGTCTTGGGGTTTGTTCATATGAAACTTAACCCCACAAAGGATAGGTCAATCCTATTTAAAATTAGGTCTAAGAGTCACCCCCAAGAAAACCTCTTTCGTTGCTCAGATGTGGCCTCTCTCTCCAGCCAACACAACAAGCAAACTCACCACCCTCCCCCGTCTGTTGATTGAAAGTTTGGCTGTTTCCATCTCTTGGTAATTGTAAATAATGCTGATATAAACATTGGTGTGCAAATGTCCGTTTGTGTCCTTGCCCTCATGTCCTTCGAGTAGAGACAGCATATAGATGGGTTCTGTTTTTTAATCCATTCTGCCAGTCTATGTCTTTTGATTGGGGAGTCTAATCCATTAACATTTAATGTTATTACTGCATAGGGAGTACTTTCTTCTACCATTTGCCTTTTGGATTTTATATGTCATATCTAATTTCCCTTCTTTTTACCTTTACTCATAGTCTTTCTTTCTACACTCTTCTCCACACCTCTCTCTTCTGTCTTTTTGTATCTGTCTCTAGTGCTCCCTTTAGTATTTCTTGCAAAGCTGGTCTCATGGTCACAAATTCTCTCAGTGATTTTTTGTCTGAAAATGTTTTAATTTCTCCCTCATTTTTGAAGGACAATTTTGCTGAATATAGAATTCTTGGTTGGCAGTTTTTCTCTTTTAATAATTTAAATATATCATCCCACTGTCTTCTTACCTCCATGGTTTCTGCTGAGAAATCTACACATAGTCTTATTGGGCTTCCCTTATATGTGATGGATTGCTTTTCTCTTGCTGCTTTCAAGATTCTCTCTTTCTCTTTGACCTCTGACATTCTGATTAGTAAATGTCTTGGAGTACATATATTTGGATCTATTCTCTTTGGGATACGCTGCACTTCTTGGATCTATAATTTTAAGTCTTCCATAAGAGTTGGGAAATTTTCCGTGATAATTTCCTCCATTAGTTTTTCTCCTCCTTTTCCCTTCTCTTCTCCTTCTGGGACACCCACAACACGTATATTCGTGCGCTTCATATTGTCATTCAATTCCCTGAGTCCCTGCTCATATTTTTCCATTCTTTTCCCAATATTTTCTTTTGCTTGTCGGATTTCAGATGTTCCATCCTCCAGTTCAGAAATCCTATGTTCTGGCTCTCGAAATCTACCATTGTAGGTTTCCATTGTTTTTTCCCTCTCTTCTACCATGCTTTCATTCCCATAAGTTCTGTGATTTGGTTTTTCAGACTTTCGATTTCTTCTTTTTGTTCATTCCTTGCCTTCTTTATATCCTCCCTTAATTCATTGATTCGGTTTTTGATGAGGTTTTCCAGGTCTGTTCGTATATTCTGAATTAATTGTTTCAGCTCCTGTATCTCATTTGAATTGCTGGTTTGTTCCTTTGACTGGACCATTATCTTCAATTTTCCTAGTGTGATCTGTTATTTTTTGCTGGCATCTAGGCATTTAATTACCTTAATTAGTTTATTCTGGAGATTGTTTTCACTTCTTTTACCTAGGGTTTTCTTGCTGGATGAATTTGTTGTCTATCTGTTCTTTGACATTCAGTTCAGCTTTTTCTGGAACTCTAGCTTAGGTTTTGTTTAACAGAGGGTAATTTTTCAGTTCTTGTTTTCTTGTTTCTTGCCCTGCTTGTATGGTGCCTTTTTCTCCCCACCCTTAGGAGGGTCTACTTAGGTATTATAGACCCCAGCCAGATTTTCCCAGACCAAACTGGCCTCCTATCAGGAGGAGAGAGTCACCTGTGTCGGTTTTCCCTGAGGGTGAGACCCAGCTGATTGAAAGACTTTCCTGTGAAGTCTCTGGGGTCTGTTTTTCTTATCCTGCCCAGTATATGGTGCTTGTCTGCCTGCAGGTCCCACCAGTATGAGATGATGCGGTACCTTTAACTGTGGCAGACTCTCCCTGCTGGGGGCATGGTGGAGACAGAGGAGAGATTGTAGGCTGGTTTTAATGGCTTCAAATTACCAAGCCCTGGTGTCTGAATTCCTTGAGGGAGGGATTCCACCTGAGTTGGGCTCCACCCCTTCCATGGGGAAGGCACAGGCTCCAAACGAGCTTGTTTCTGCCTATGCCTGGGGCAGTTGCAGACTGAGAAGCCCTGCTGCTGTATCCAAAGGCGTGCAAGCCTTTGTAGAAACACAGCCACAAAAACCTGTTTCCTTTTTTTTTTTCTTTTTCCGTCAGCCCTGCCCCCTTGGCGCCGGGGCAGAAATGAGTGACCTCTGCTTTGACCGGGTTCAGCTAAGCTGGGGGCCTATTTTTAGTAGTCAGAACTTGTTAATTAATTCCACAATTGGCATTTGGTTGGACTTAGCCCCTGCTGCTGGTAAAGTCTCTTTCCTTTCCCCTCTGGGAAGCAGCCTGTAGAGGAGGGGTGCTAGCCGCTGCAGCTTGGAGAACTCACAGTTGGGGGGGAGTCACAGCCGGTCCAGCTGGTCCAGATTGGGTACGCTGTGTGTCCAGTCACTGACGTGGCCCCAGGAGCTGTTCTATACTGTTTCCGGTTATTAATAGTTGTTCTGGGGGATGAACTAAAATGCACACATTGCTAAGCCGCCATCTTGGCCTGGAAGTCGGGAAGATGTTCAAGCCTCACAATTTTATCTTGTAAGCAACAGACTGTAAATCACTAGAGTTAAAAATGTGCCTTATGTTTATTCTTTAACCTTACCATCTGACCTACCTCCGTGCTTGGCCCAGTGGTGAGCAGACAACAGGTACTCAATAAATTCCTATTTTCAGTGATTGGGTCAAGTTTTATATAGTGGTTTGAGAATAACTGTTGAAAAACTTTATCATCCTTGGATTTCCAAGACTTTCACAGGGCACATTTTCAAAAAGATCTGATAGTGGACCATTTCCGGTGTAAATTTCATTTTGCAAACAAATGATGATTAATGTATCTCCCCTATTTTGTTTGAAACCAAATTTCCTTTATTATGGAAAGGCACTTAAAGACAATTTTAATATACTGGAGTTATACTGCTCTTGTATAAAGGACATAGATGCCATGTCTTTGTGGATCAATTCACCTTCCTAGAGTACCTGATTGCATCATGGAACTTTACTGTATTACAAACTAAAATGTCCTGTGCAAATATTATGATTTTATCAACAGTAACCTTTTAAGTTTCTTCTTCACTTCCCAAATCACATCTTTTTGGAGTAGTTTCTTTTAAGATCCCAAGTGCTTGAATTTTATAGGGCAAGAATATCAGCATCACACAGGAGTCAAGCTATCTCAAAAGCTGGATTGTTCCATTTATAAGGCATGCCCTAAAGTACCTGACTAAAGGAAAACATACGTTTTAAGTTATAATCAAGTCAATAAGCCAGTGGGAGCGGTGGGAGAAAAATAATACTAATATCATAGTCAAAAGTGAATTTCAGGGTCTTCATCATGATGATCAGTGATTAATATTAATACATTATTCTACATCATCTATACCAGTGGGACAGCTATTACTCTGTAGCAGCTTTAAGTACTCAGCCACACATCACTCATTTTTATTCTGGTTTCTTGTTCCCTCATCCTTTTGTAACAAATGTGAAAAATCATGGGTAGTGCCTTGTGGTAAGTTGCAGGTGCTCAATAAATCATAGCAGAAAGGAAACTGAGCTCCAAAGATCATATAGGCCCACTTGAACCTAACTGAACAATTGTAGGAAGAGGGTGGTAAATACAATTTTTCATCAGTTTAAGGATGGAAAATTTAGGTATTTTGTTTTTTAATGTTGCTTGTTACTTGATGGAGTTGAGAAATATAATCTTACAGCAAAGTTTATATGTATTTAATCAAAGTCCTACTCATCTCCTGCTAGGTGATTCCTACTGTCACAGCAAAGCAGTAAATACAATTCTTTTTTCTCTTTTTTTTTTCTCTCATAACTTTTTTCTGTAAGGCCATAAACTAAATTCTGTGTCCAGTGACTTTAAAACTAAAATTTATATGGGTTTTCAGGCCTTTGTTCATGAAAGACTGTTGTCAATATCCTGCATAACTGAACTGTTGGGGGGGGGGGGTAGTGAGGCAGAGAAAAGAAGCAGCAATAAGTTTGAGGTAGACACTGTTGGTTTCTTAACCCAATCCCTATTCCTAAAGCTCTTCTACCTTTCCTACCTGCCACTACAAAGGCTGGATACTCACTTTTCTTGGCTCCCATGCAGCTAGGATTAAACCTGTCACACAGTTTAGGCCAAGGAAACAGACAGAAATCTACTGGGCGTGGGTAGGGTAGCACTTATCGGAAAGCTTTTGTTTCCTTAGAAAAGGAGCAATCCTGGCTACCCCTTTCCCTTCTTCCTCATCCTGTGATGTAGGGTAATAAAATGAGGACTAACCCCCTTCAGGGAATGGTGAGAACGGGGAGAAATTCAACTTCCCCCAAGTTGAATTCTTGATATTCTCACAAGCAGTGCGGACAACCAAAGCTATAGGCTGAGCCCTCAGTCTTCGGGTTTGTTCATGTGAAACTTGACCCCACAGAGGATGGGTCAGGTCTACTTAAAATTTAGGCCTAAGAGTCACCCCCAGGAGGGCCTCTTTTGTTACTCAGATGTGGCCTCTCTCTCCAGCCAACATGATGAGCAGTCTCACCACCCTTCCCCTCTCTGCGTGGGACATGACTCCCAGGGATGTGTACCTTCCTGGCAACATGGGACAGAGAACCTGGAATGAGCTGAGATTCAGC